>CM060954.1:89658374-89875830 GCA_030765055.1 Mantis religiosa | reverse complement strand
ACAATTGCTGCAATTCTTGTCCCTAGTTGCTATCTTATTTTCTTGAATCTTACTGCAACTGTTAATCTGGATTATTTTGAGAGGTTATGTCAATGCAATTAATGTGTTTATGGTCGCTGCGCTAGTGATCATAACAATTGCAAAGCACTAGCAAAACATTTTCCGCAAAATGTAGGAATTCAAAGTTAGTAATACATATATGAAAATAAAATATTTTATTGTGGTCATCCGATGTCTGTTGCAGAGGAATGCACGAAATATTTGCTTAACTAACTTCCACCACAGCATTAGCCAGTGGAAGGTGTTCTAAATCCCTCGTACAATGTGCATATGTATCATAGAATTGTACTCCAGCTGGCCACACGTTGGACGTAATTTAACTTTCATACAGCGCCTGTCAGCCTGTTAGCACTTCTCTCCTTTTACGTTTTGCTACATATTAAAAACCTGCTTAAAAAAGCATAACCCGTGCAGTGCAGAAAAGCCAACGCTATGTTTAAGCTGCAAAACTGTTCGGTTATAATCTGCTTCTTGCTGGAATACCTGGCACAGCCTTAAAAATGTGAAATACGAGTAAGGCAATTTAAAACTTTTTAAAACAAGACCACAGTCAAACTCTCTGCCACATTGTTAAAATTCCAACAGAGGGAAATACCTTGTTAAAATTTCGCCTTTTTATATAGGCAATTATCGTTTTTAACAGCAAGAGAAAAGCACATTTAGAAATGTCACTTCTCTTGTTATCGCTTACATTCTTTGTGATAAATCTTGCGAACAAAGTTTTCATTTAAACAAGGTGGTCGGGTCTTCTCTCCCTTTGTATTAGAATCTCGCAGTAACTAATGACCTGTATTTTTATGAATGATGTACGTTTTATAACTCCGACTTTCTCGTACAGTGTTAACGCCTGATATCCGTGCTCATAATTTATTTCAAAAGAAAAGATTTAACAGTGTTATAAAGCATTCTAACACTAACGGTTGACGTTGCTACTGCTCTTACAGTAACTTTACGTAGATTTCAGTAGATACATATAGAGATTTTTAATTTAGGATCGCTTTGTGAAATATTTGTATGTAAATGATATAAGTGTATTCCATTTTTACTGTATTAGGTTCTGTACTGATTTCTAAGAATATCGTATTGATATTTCACGAAATATATGTTTTGTGGCCTCATACGCCTTGCCCACATGTTAAAAATGATCCGTCAGCAATCTGTATGAGAAACAAAAACAGCGCGCAAAAGCTCAAACATTCAAATAAGATCATTGAAGAAAGACACAAAAATGCCATTTGCTTTGTATTATCAGTTCAATGGCTCCAATATTCCATGAAATCAAAAGGTCAGTCTTTGAAAATAATAAGAAACAGAAGCTCATTTATACAATGTGGTTCGCACAGTGAAATTCATTCAAAATTGCTAACGGAAATTGATTTTTCTTTCACACTGGCCGTGTATAGGCTAAAGTATGGAAAGATAGAGAGTCAGACTGAAAAATTCAATGCCCTAGCCGGGATTTGAACCACGTCCAGCCGCTCCAACCATTGAGTTACTATGGCCAACGTTCCGATATGACATTAAATTCTCCAACTGACTCGTATTTTTCCCAGTAAACCACTTAGGAGTTCTCATAAACACATGAGACATCTACCTTAATTGCGACTTACTACATGTAAGTACTTTAAGCCCCGGGCTTTATAGTTAACCACTATTAGGTCAATTAATGGAAATTAATTGTTCTTTCACACTGGCCGTGTGTAGGCTAAACTGTGGAAACGTAGAGTCAGACTGAAAAATTCAATGCCATAGCCGGTATTTGAACAACGGATCTTCTGGTCTCCGTCCATTTGGAGTTCAAATCCCGGCTATGGCATTGAATTTTTCAGTTTCCAAAATTGTTAACTTTCAATATTGCAAAATGTGCCCCCCTCTCAAGCGTAGATGGTAGTGTGTCTGTCTCGCGTGCAAGAGATGCCGAGTTCGAATCTCAATCAGGGAGACGTATCTGGATAAGGTTTCTCATCGAGGTTTTCTCATATTCTTATGAAGAATGAATGGGGGTAACTCTAAGCTCTATGGACTCTGGGCTCATTGGAGCATCATTTCACCCATTTCATTCGACATCCAATATAGTAACTTTGGAGGAAAAATTTTAGTAAAAGATGTCCTTTTCAAAAATGATATTTTCCATATTTTTCGTTCTTGAGTTTTGTTTTTCCACCACCCTCCCTCTCTCATTCTCTTTCTGACATACGCCTGTTCATACAAAAACTTTTTTCCTTTCTCTTTTATTCAGAAGGTTTGAAAATCTAAGTTTCCAATGCAGTGTACATATTCATATGTTGATTCCTTTACTTCAGGTAAAAGGCAGAAAAATAAAAATACGATTTGTCCATTGGTGTCTTAATATTTACTTCTAATGCCTAAATTAAAGACCTCAAGAATAATGTCAGGTAAATGTGACTGCAAAGTGTATAATTGCCTAGAAATTATGTAAAACTAGGGACAAATAATATTAAAATAACTATTGTTATAAACCTAAAATATTTATGTCACAAAAAGCATAATCAAAGTAAAATAGGATTGAGTGCAAATGTATATTCGAACATGACAGTATCATAGCAGTAGCAGCGCCCTGCTATCGTCTCTAGAGCCGCTTTTAAAAGCATCTAATTCCTCTGGAGAAAATGAACTGCATTGTAAAAAAAGAAACAAAAGTCTTAACTCATTTTCCGCCGTCTTTTCCTGTTTAACTTGAGCGCTCGCTATCTTGCTCCGTTTTTTCCTCTTTTGTGACTGCCAAAGCTCACGGAATTCACAAAGGCATTCTTTTCTCTGACAGTTGTAAAAACGGAATGGGAAATGTATTCAGGTTATGGAAATATAATCTACTTATGAAGAATAGATGGTGAATGTAAATGTGAATATAGAGGGTTTAATCTGTTCCATTTTAGCATTTTTACACTATGAACAAAATTAAATTCTATCGGTTTGCGGTTTGATATATCGGACTTTAAAATTAATAGAGATTTATTGGATTGCCGATTGTGCAGATCTTCGCTTTGAATAGTTAAAATCGAGCACTTAAAATGTTATTTTTAATCCTGGCTGCTTTCTGCTCTTCTGCACAACAAGCGGTTTTAGCAAAAGCTTAAGTAATAAGCTTTTGATAAAATGGAAGTCTGCTGGATGTTATTCAGAGTATTACTTCATGTTCCAGTGTTAAATCAAATGGCTTATTTAGTAGTTGTACCATTAATGGACTAATAATTACAATACTTTCTCTATTAGAATTGAGTATTTTGTAGTCTGTAACTTAATGACAATAATAAAATGTTCAAGTATTATATACTAATAAAATATTCCTGATGACACAGTTGCTGTAGCCAGTGGTGGCAGTAGTAGAAAAGCGTTGGTGATATTGCCTTTCCTATTATGTGTTTCAAATGGGAAGACTTCTGGAGTCCAGCTAATCAGATACCATGTCACACTCAGCGTTGCCAGCTTGTTACCCCACTCTTTTTATATTTCTCTCTCTCTCTCTCTCTCTCTCTCTCTCTCTCTCTCTCTCTCTCTCTCTCTCTCTCTCTCTCTCTCTCTCTCTCTCTCTCTCTCTCTCTCTCTCACTCACTCACACAACATGCCGGTCTGCTTGGCGCAGAAGAAAAGGTAAGCAAATTATATTTTACAAACTTTTACAATGATGCACTTGCCAAAATTCAATTTGGAAAAAGCATTTTCGCAAATTATGTATATTTTGAAATACTATAACTATAATTATAGTTTATGAATTACCTGTTTTTCTAATCCAATGGAACTGCCAGTGGCTCATCCATATCGCTGTCAATGTCACTTCCGTTAAGAGACAATTCGTCATTGTACTGTCTTCATCGTATGAGTCTTGCAAATTTATGATTATAGGTTCCAAAATCTCATCTATTTCTTTCTTAAAATCGTGTTCTTGAAGGTTTCCTGCATGCCTTACGCGGTTTTCCCAGTCCTGTTGCGTTACCTTGTCAATTTCTTCGTGCACAAGTCGTTTAACGTCCGTCAGTTTAAAAGTATTATTTCTGTTTGCAATCCCACGAGCCACACCAACTCCATTGGATTATATTGGCAGTGGTAAGGTGGGAGGCGCATTACCTCGAGTCCCATTTCCATTACAAGTTGATCCAGCTGATCCAATTTTTCCGTGTTTTTTAAACGGAAGTACTCTTTGCAATAACTAATTTTTAGTTTCTGTTTCCGAAAATTTTTTGAAGAACATGTACACATTAAAAATAGTACTTCGAGCCTGACTTCGCATTACCTGCCTTTTTGACCCACCACTAAATTCACCGCAAGAAGCCATTGCACTATTTAACTCTTATTCTACTGTTGTGTAAAGAACAACTGAATGATATTCATCTGAACTCTCCAGAGTAAATAAACACTTCTTATCCAACATTCATTTATAAACATAAGCATACAGCATTCCACAGGCTAACAGGAAATGAAGTGTTTGCTCTTTCTCGAATTTAACACCTTGACTTATTCACAATATTTCTTTTGTCACGTCATGTCAGTAGTTTAAATTTCAGTTCTGAGTAATTAAAAGTATATGTACATACGTACACATCAACCACTTTGAGCTCTCTAGAGTAAATAGAGATTACGAACCATTCATAAACAAATACATAATGTGACAGACACGTTCTGCCAGGGCAGCAGGCAATTTATTGTTTCCTCTCGCTAGAATTGGCTTATTCAAAGTAATTCTTTTGTCACGTCATGTCAAACATTTACGTTTCAGTTCTGAGTAATTGCAAATATACGTTCAAGCATACGTGCCGACCAATAAAGATATCCATGCAGTCCTTACGTTGCGATTTATTGTTATAATACAGGTAATAGTGGTTTATTTATTTTTATTAGAAAAACTACTTAAGCTAAAAATATGTGGTTTTCATTGTTATGTTAGATACATTACTCTCTACCTTCCATTGGGATCAGTTTCGGTAAAATCTGAATTTTTGTCTTAGCGCGAATAGTATTTCATACAGATTGATTAGGTTGGCGGCACTTAGAGGGAATGCAGTATGACAACACCGCAGTACTCCGATTGGTTGCTCACCTAGCAGCGCTCAAGAACAAACACCTTCCCATTTGAAATACATAATAGTAGCGAAATAATAATCATTCTATTAGCAATATTAGTGATGTTATTACAATCATCTCTACTACAGAATTGGACATGTCTCAACATTTAAATTGAATAAACTCTGAATAGATAGAAGATGTATACACTAATGGAGATACTGTAAGTAGTTTGCAAACAGGAGGAGACATTCTCTTTGCCATTCATAGAAGAATTTTAATTAAGGAAGTGGAAATATTTATGTTAAATGTTACATGTGCTATCGTTGCATAAGGAATAAGGCCAGTTAATGCCTGCATTCATCCTTTGACATGGGATTCATGATCATATGTATATTAGGCCTCATCATTCTCTTAGTTTGAGGTGATGTTAATTTATTGTACAGTGCGATCCATATAAATCTGAACCATTTCAATAGGCCTTAACCTTCGAACCAATAATAGAACACACGTGCAACTTTGAGAGAATATAATAAACAATTGTGGATTACATTACACTATTTACATCTCAGAGAAAATGTTAGAAGTGTCCTCCACCAGCAGCTATACATGTTTGTACTCGTCTCACCATTTTCTCTGAAGCTTTAACGAGAGTATCCTCGCCAGTGTTACTTACTTCGGTTCGAATGGAGTCCTTGAGAACATCATTTGTCCGTGGTCTATTCGTGTACACTCTATTTTTTAGATACCCCACAAGAAAAAAATCCGGTGAGGTTAGGTCTGGGTATCTGGGTGGCCACAGGCCTTTTGAGATTATTAGATTATCAAAGAAACTTGTTACAAGTTCCATGGTGTCATTAAATGTATGGCACGTTGCTCCATCTTGCTGGAAATAAACTTCTCTCAATTCGATATCATCCAGCTGCTCCACAAATATATTGAAGATACCCATATAAACTTCAGTGTGTACAGTCGTATCGATGAAAATGGGACCAACGATCCTGGAAGCTGACACCGCGCACCATACTCCAAACTTTTCATCATGCAGTGGGGTTTCGTGGATCATTTGGGGGTTTACAGCAGCCCAAAATCTGATGTTTTCTGTGTGTATGTAGCCTGAAAGAGTATCCATGCCTCATCTGTAAACCACGTTATGGAGAAAATGTCTGGACGTGGAATAAGAGTATCCTGAAACCATCGACAGTCCGTTTATCATAATCTGCTTCTTTCAGTTGCACCATATGCACTCTGTCAGGTCGAAATCCCGATTTCTTCGCAGCTCTTTGACATGTATATGAATACCCTGATTCCTGGCTCAATCGACACAACGATTTGTTTGGAGAATTGAGTAGCCTTCTACGAACATTTGTAACAGTTTCTGCATTCAGTGGTGGTCTATGTTTTCCACTCTCACTAATGAATATACCAGTTGGCTCCAGCTTTCTTACGAGTGATAAAATTTTTGCCTTTATCGGAACATCGCATACATTAAATTCTATTCGAAATTTCCGTTGTGTTATTACCAAGGAATTTGTCTTCCAATATATTCTCAAAATGTAAACACGCTCTCGTACTCACTAATTTAAGATTGTCAACTGTGAACAATTGTCAGTGTTTTCAATTCTCCCAGAGTCACTGAGATAATTAAAACAAATTTCTACATTCTGCGAGGTTTCAAAGGGAAATTATGGCCAATTGAAATTTTTCCCTCCCTTTCTCGTTAATGCTGACGTTAGGAGGCGCTTGGGTTCTCTCAGAGCGAGGGAGCCGAAGCATCTGACCTGAGAGATGAAATCAGGGTTGAGAGTTCGGCCCAACGCCTGAGATGAGTGAATAATGGAGCAATTGATGTAATGATGGGGGGGGGGGCAACCGGAGGACCCGGCGGAAAGCCACCCCAGTGCCATGTTGTCCACCACAAATGCCACTTTACGGTCAACTGGGATCGAACCCAGGCCGGCTAGGTGAGAGCCAAGCGGTCTAACCACTGAGCCATGGCGTGGCCTGCCTATTTAAATGGTTCAGGTTTATATGGATCGTACTGTATCATCTTTATAATTTTATCTGTGCTCTAATATACCTTTCAGCAAAATAGGGCTCATTTTTTGAAGACTGCATAGAGTAATAGCAGTAGGAAAATGATGATAATAGTATTAGATAATAAGAATAATAATAATAATAATAATAATAATAATAATAATAATAATAATAATAATAATAATAATAATAATAATAATAATAATAATAATAATAATAGTAATAATAGTAATAATAGTAATAATAGTAATAATAGTAATAATAGTAATAATAATAATAATAATAATAATAATAATAATAATAATAATAATAATAATAATAATAATAATAATAATAATAATAATAATAATAATAATAATAATAATAATAATAATAATAATAATAATAATAATAATAATAATAATAATAATAATAATAATAATAATAATAATAATAATAATAATAATAATAATAATAATAATAATAATAATAATAATAATAATAATAATAATAATAATAATAATAATAATAATAATAATAATAATAATAATAATAATAATAATAATAATAATAATAATAATAATAATAATAATAATAATAATAATAATAATAATAATAATAATAATAATAATAATAATAATAATAATAATAATTACTCGTTTTATTGATTCGTTTCGTATTGTTGTTGCCCACGTAGTCGATTTTTCGGGACTCATAGGTACTATTATAGTATTACTCGAGATATTTAGCAATGCGCCTGGATTGTTGGTGCTGTTATCATATTTATATTGTGACTGTGCGTTCGTAGAATTAAAAGTCCGATTTGCCAAAATTCTAAATGTTCTTTATTTGCGTAGAAATACACTCCGTAGCAGCAAAATTACATCAAATATCACCACACAATCTTCCAAGGTCGATGACAATAACAGCGTTCAGTTTACAACAACACTCTCAACTGGTCTCTGCTTACTTCTCGCGACTCACTCACTCTTGTTACATGTCTTACAACAACTCTGGATTCACAACTTGCAACTCGCCTCTTTAAATTCTTCACCGCTAATTTCTAGATTATTCGAAAATAAACCAGAACCCGAACAGTCTCTATCAGTCAAGGAGTATAGTCGTGCTGCTCTAACGGTTACCATAGCTTTATCTTTGTTAATAGAAATCTCTCAGATAATGCACTGATTATTCTTGTAAGAGTGAGAGGGGTACTGACGCTCCCTCCTGTCGTGTGCTAAGCAACATTGAACGCATCTCTTCAGCCAATGGAATTCGCAGAAATAACAAATGACAGATATAGGTCTACTCCACGTGGAGTGATCAGTGCGTTATCTGAGAGGTATCTATTACCAAAGATAAATCCACGGTAACCTTTTGAGAAGCAGGATTATAACTAGAAATTTCCATTTATCTCAGTTTGTTTGTTTCGGCAGACCTTTATCTGCATGTTATCTTTGTCTGCCTGCTCTTGGTTTTCACACTGTCCGCCTATCAGTTCCTTTTGTGTAAACAAACCGTGCGATCGTAGATACATTTTCGCGACAATATATACAAATGCAATGCTATCTGTCCTGAGTAATACATTGTTGTATTGCTGGTCTTGGTACCTTACGTTAATATCTAATATGAGCTAAACTAGAATTTCTCATGAATGTAATCCATTTAAAGGATATACATCTAAAACGTGAAGTGTTTAATATACTTAATTCCTTCAGTTGCTAGTTTTATAATGTGCTAAAGAAGAATATGCAGATACAGTGGCTATAAACATAATGGGTAGACATTGATTTACTCTTCCTTTCTTCAATATTCCTTGAAACCTATTACAGAGAAATGTTGTCTTTCAATAAAGAGCAGGGGGAATGTATGACGAAAATAATTTGCAATCGTATTCTTAGAACCCTGACGGTATTTGCTGTGGGGAACAAGTAAGAAAAACAGAAAGTTTAGGGTGCTATAATTCCGCGGTGAAACTTTTCATATCGAATGAAGTTCCTCCATATATTAAATTTTACAGGTTAATTTGCTGTAAAATTTCTTTGGGCCCCTTTAATTTAAATGTTTTCTCTCCTTTGAAAAGTTTCCCCGCGATAGTCATGCATAGGGATGTTAAAAGGCTGTAAATAATTTGCATTCACGAGCTGGAAGGGGACGCGCGCCATTCATGTGCAAAATGATGAGTGTGTTCGGCCAGGAATAATAACAGGTGCACTACCCTCCAGGAAATGTCTTGGTTCCCTAGGGTTGGTGACTCAGAGTCCTACAGAACCGGCTTCACTCGTCGTTAAACCCTTGATAGAGTTGTGCACATGAGGCAGGGGTTCGAGTACCACCTGCTCCAGAATCACTTTCATAACTATAAGCTGAGAGTTTTCGCATCGAAATATTTAAAAGTGCCTGTTCCTGGAGAGTATTTTCGGTGTTCTATAGTATATATCGAATATTCATTGGTAACCAGCTTCTCTGTCGTGAGATTACATAATATGTAGAGAAGGCACTCCTTTCTTGAGAAGAAGTTCCGTAGTTCACAACTGTAAAGGCCATCAGCAGATTCATCGAAGATGCAAATATGGGATGGCACCAACAAAGTGATTCATAGAGGAAACTTTTGTCAGACTGCTGCTGCATTTGTTGCCCAAAATGATAAAAAAGGAATTAATATTTTTGCTGTCAATGCGACCTCTACTGCCTGGATCATATTAGCCCAACGGTGTGCTGAATTTCATCTCACGGAGTTTTTTACATGCCAGTTAATCTGCTGACATGAGGCCTAAAAGCCGTCTATCTGAATCGACCTTGAGATCACCAAGGTAGTGCCTAACCAACTAAGCCATTTAGACCGTTAAATCAAAAATTAAATATTTAAACACCTAAATGTCGCCATAAGAGTAAGTCTGAATTTAAAATTGATTCATTAATGCAGGATATAGCAATTTTTCAGGTTGAGTTTTATGATTTGACCACCCTGTAAACATTATTATAGAGTTTTGCAGTCTACAACTTTGAAATTGTGTGGAACAATATTGAAGGGGTAAATAGTGTGACTTCGTGGGTTGGTAGATTCAAGTCTTGTTTGCAAAAATTTATAACACTTTTTATTGCAGTAAAAAGACGATTTGTACAACCCTGGCAGCTGCAAAATGGCGTGACATTGACATCAATTGTCTTCAAGGTCGTCTCGTTCCCCGTTCCACGTAAACAAACGAAAGAATTCGCTGCGGTACTGACAATTACTGCATCACTTCAACTGCACAACTGCACAACTCAACTATCAAGCAACTGACTCCGCTTAAAGGTCTTAAAGAATTTTTATTCAAGTATTGACCTGGTGCCGGTACAAAGGGCCCGGCTTTCAGGCTTTAATGTACGTTATTGTACAAGTTTTCTGTGTTATAGTACACATATGTTGTTGGGTTTATTAAATACCCATTCGGCGGCCTTATCTCGATCGCCGAAAACAGTATTACTTTGTTAGAATTCTAAAGTTCTTTTTAAACTATTATTAGCTTATGTATATATTTACATTGCACTTATTTTGCGCTCGTAGACACACACGCATTCACACACACTCACATATACACACCCACTGATCACTATGCACTATGTACAGTTTGCAGTTATGCTGTGCCACAGTGTGGAGCTCGGCGGGGATCCATGTTGCCGTCACTCCGGCCTCTGCAAGTAATGACGTGCGTCCGTGGGCCGGGGAGTGCTGGAGGATGCTGGGCGCGCAGGGTGGGTTTACGATGCTGCAGCTCACCCTTGCCAAATATTGGATATTTGTGGATTATTACGATGTCTTATGTACGCCCAGGGGGAAGAGGCCCGTTTCAGGATGGCCTCGGGTATGGTAGGGGAGTTGGTTTCTAGGTGGATTTGGTGGTTTGTGGTGAGGAAAGCAACGGATAGGATCTTTCTTAGGGATAGGTTTTGTATGGTTTGGAGGTACTGCAGGGTGGACTGACTCCGCTCTAACACTTAGCGGAGTGTTTATACCTCCAGTCACTGTTCCAGAATGCAGTAGAGCTCCCGAGAAAGATAGCGGCGACAAGAGAAAGACAGAACTATCCAGACATCTCTCTCTCTGTCTCTCTCTCTCTCTCAGCAAGCATCCAGCGCGCCACTATGTCTCTTTCTTTCGTGCCCACACGTGACCAGCACTGGCTTGTCGCATCTCCAACGGAACAATGCGATTGGTGACAATAAACATGTGGGTATTTTAAGACATCTGTGTTTGTATGTGAGACTGTGCTCCTCCAACTTTCTTTTTTCTACATAAAAATGATTCTTTGTGCACCAGTTGTCAGCGATACTTTCCCAGCAGCGATTAACGATTTCTCATTGTACAATACTACTGGTTTGGACAAAAAAGTACAACAATCTTGGAGTGTTTCTGAATATGTGTTCTAGAAATATGAAAAGAGAGAGAAACGACTGTCGCAACAAATAAATGATTTAAAAGCTTAGTATAATTACTATTACTCCTTAAAGCTTGAATAATCAACGGAAAATGAGTATTGATTTATTTAAACTTTCATATTACAAGAAACCTTCAAAGTTTTATCAATACTTTATATTAAGTATTTTAGAGAATGTACAATACAAAACGGAGTAATTGGTATATGCAATTGAAAGTTGACACCCAAGTTATACTTATTACAAGAAACCTATGTACACATTTTGAATCGCTTCAAAATAACAAAAATTGTCAAATATAGTACCAGGTTCCTTAAGGAAACGCAAAATACTGACGTGTGCTTCTTGAGTAAGTATAATCGTTCACGAAGTAACAATTTTATGTTCATGTGTTGCAATTCCAAGTGATTCACATAGTATTGTATGCAGGATGTTGGGAGTTCGAACAATATTCCTCTAAATTTTTTCTTGAGAAGCATTTGAAATAAGAATAAAAATATATATATCATTTGTGCGCACTGCCGGAAAGTGAGAATTCTATATATGAGTAGCCAAAAGTCATGTGAAGGTTTGTCCCATTTGGACATGTGCTGTTTATAAGTGATGTTTGATAAGTTGATGTTTGATTAATCTTTATAGATAGGTGTGTAGTAAATATGACTGCACGTCTCGATTTTGAAGGTGGTATAGTTATCGGTGAAAAACACATGGTAGATTACACATGAATTCGGGTTTGCGAGGTCAAGAGTGTCTAGGTTGGATGTAAGCCCCCACACAGATCGACTACACATGTTTGACGAATTGACGTCACGTCGCCTCACCAGAGTTATGTGGGGTGCTGTGAGTCAGATCACCTGCCATTTGAACTTGGGGCGTCAGAAACTCATTCCTACCGGGACTGCAAGCAAACAAATGCGCTGCACCGGCTTTAACTTGACTCTTGTCCCTTTGTGGACACCTCGACTGGCATGAGTCCGCCAACAATTACTGGACCATAAAACAGTAGCGACATGTAGCTAGAAATTAATTGTTCTTTCACACTGGCCGTGTGAAGGCTAAATTGCGGAAACGTAGAGTCAGACTGAAAAATTCAATGCCATAGCCGGGATTTGAACCGGGGATCTTCTAGTCTCCATCCAGCCGCTCTAACCATTGAGCTACTATGGCCAACATGCCGATATGCCGTTAAATTCTCCAACTGACTCGTATTTTTCCCGGTAAACCACTTAGGAGTTCTCATAAACACATGAGACAGCTACCTTAATGGCGACTTACAACATGTAAGTACTTTAAGGCCCGGACTTTATACTTAAACAATATTAGGTCAAGTAATGGAAATTAATTCTTCTTTCACATTGGCCGTATGTAGGCTAAATTGCGGACACGTAGATTCAGACTGAAAAAATTGAATGCCATAGCCGGGATTTGAACCACGTATCTTCTGGTCTCCGTCCAGAACTTAAAGTACCTTACATGTTGTAAGTCGCCATTAAGGTAGTTGTCTCGTGTGTTTATGAGAACTCCTAAAGGTTTGCGGGAAAAAATACGAGTCATTGGAGAATTTAGTAGCATATCGGCACGTTGGCCATAGTAGCTCAATGGTTAGAGCGACTGGACGGAGACCAGAAGATCCGTGGTTCAAATACCAGCTATGGCATTGAATTTTTCAGTCTGACTCTACGTTTCCGACATGTAGCTGGTCCAACGAATCCTGGTTTCAGTTGTATCGAATTGACGAGTGCTTGAATGTGTGATGTAAGCTCCATGAAATATGGGTTCTGCAAGTCAAGTTTGTCTCCAAGCAAGAATTGGCTCATTTGTGGTCTGGACTATGTTCTCATGGTCCCTTGTATAGCTGCAGGCATCAATAAGAGATGCAGGTTATTTTAACATACTTTCTGAGCATTTGCATCCCTTCCAGGCGCTGGATTGCCGTGATGGAAATACTTATTTGTCACCAATAAATTGCAACAACACAATGCTTCAACAGTACAATGTTATCTCTCCTTAGTTACATGCAAGTGGTTTTAGAAACACACCAATGAACTCATAACCCTAGATTGGTCCTCCAGATCATCCGATCTCAACGCAGTCGAGCATTTAGAAATCTGTCGATAGCTGTACACGCTCATTGAACCCAGTACATACGAGACAAGAACAATTGCGTATAGCAGTGCAAGGGGCCAATTTGTCTCCAGAACGATTCTAATACCTTGCAGAGCTTGGAACTCAAGTTTTGAGGCCTCATTGAGATGCGAATCACTACTAAAATTACACCCAGTGTCTTCCTATGACTTTTGTCGTTTCAGTGAATAACTGCATATCTGTGCTACGTATACACTAAAACGGAGTAAGAACATAGTTTGCATGACTTTCAGTTGTCAATCGAATCAATTTCAATGCATAATAGATATGTTGCTTACTCATTAAGATAATACACTCGGTGTATTTCGATTGAAGAATCAAATAAATAAAATTTCTTGAATTTTACAAGTTCTTTAAAGACTAAGTAAATAATTTGTGTCAAAGTAATGAGTTTACTTAGGATAACTTAACCTTTGGATAAGTTTTCAGTAAAGCATGAGAACCATAAATACTCATTTGAGCATCATTTCATCCATTCCATTCATCGTCCGATATGACTTAACGTTGGAGGACGTAAATTACAACAACAACAAAAACATAAATCTAACAATACAAAACATTTATTTTTATCCTTTTTCATTGAAAGCTGTTAATATAATTTTGACCGTTATTTACATTGGTAGAGAAAAAGGACTGTCAAAGAGATAATTAAAGTAAATTAAATACCAGTAAAATATTCGAGGGCTGTTCAATAAAGAATGATCATAATTTTTTACGGTCTTAATTTTTCGCACTAAAATTCAATCTTATTACATTCAGTTAACTTAATGTGAAACAAACACGCCGTAGTAGTTTCATTGTTCCCGCCTGTGAGAACCAGGGAAGTTCAGACATTTTCAGTATCGCCTACCGCTGCAATGGAGGTAACATGCAGTTAAAGTTGATGTTAGAGAAAGATCCGGAGTTTCTTTCAAACGTAGTCACTGCTGATGAAACTTGGCTACATCATTTTGATCCTGAGAGCAAAAAGCAAAGCTGAGTGTGGAAATCTCCTTCATCATCAACCCCCCAAAAAGTAAAAGTGGTTGTTTCAGCTGGGAAAGTTATGGGCATCTTATTCTTTGATATTCATGGAATGGTTTATCAGCATGTTGTACTTGCACACACATCAGTAACTGGACAATACTACAGGGATGTCCTGAAAACATTGCAAGTCCATATCAGGCGCAAAAGACCACATTTCCATGAAGCAGGCTGGATGCTGCACCATGATAATGCGCGGCCGCATATTGCCAATGTTGTTGCTGAATATCTTGCAAAAATCAACGTGAAGTGCATCCCTCACCCTCCCTATAGTCCAGATTTAGCCCCATGTGACTTTTTTCTATTCCCTAATTTGAAGAAAGCGTTCGTGGGAGGCATTTTCCATCGTCAGAAACAGTGATGAAGGCTGCGAAGTCGATTTTGAAGGATCTCTCAAAAAATGGTTTCCAGCATGTCTTTGAAGTCTAGCAGAAACGCTGTGACAAGTGCATCGCATTCAGGGGAGACTATTTTGAGAAGGACCATCAAAATTATGAAGATGAGTAAAGGTACATTGTCAAAGCTTTTTTGAATGACTTTTGAGCAATCTGTACACCGCAAACAAATATTACTTTCACCCCATCAAACAAATATATGTATAACATCCCAGTTATCCCATTTTATGTAAATTTCGGAAGAAATAAAACTAAGATATAATTTTATGCGAACAAATTTGCTACACACATCCTGGACCAAAACAAAAAGTTAATTGTTACATTAGGAAATGGAATGTATGAACAACTAAAATTTATTTCACATATGATCCTTCATATAACAAAGTACCTAAGGTAGTATGGTATTCTAAGTTCACATTTTCTGGAAAAATTGCTTATGTGATTTAGGATACTGTAACTAAGAATGCAAAAATACAATCCATTTCCTGTTTACAGAATATGTATCGAGCGAAATGGCTACGCAATAATATGCTGGTTTTCAATTTCTTTCGACTGCTAAGTTTGTCTTTGTGTTTTGTGGCTCTTTCTTGTTAGATCGTTTCTTATGAACTAAAATTTATTTTACTTCATTTACTTTTCATTCTCATATTTCGGTCATATTTCTAGGTTTCTTTCCGGCAGTCACACCATGTGCTTCCTTGAAGGATAGATCCGAGGGCACTAGAGGGCTGCTTTGTTGATGACTTATTCATCGCCCTATCCGAGCACCTCCAACAGGCCTGTTACTTTCTGTAGTTCCTTTACTTCATCTATTCCTCATGTGGGGCAAATCTTTCGTAAGAGTCCTCCGTTGTATACCCTATTTAGAGAATTTTCAAGATACAATGAATCAGCCAACAGCGGGTAACAACAAATCCAGACATGAAGCAACATGGAACATCTAAATGCAATTACATATAAACTGCCTTCCTAACCCTACTCTAAACCCTTCCATTCTGCATAATCTAAATTAAAAAGTGGCTGGTATAACACTCATGTGAGCCTTCAATTAGAATGCTTGGAAACCATGCGGTCTTCTTTCTTTCAGCGCAGTGGTGTGACTGTATTGCTTCAACAAGGAAGAAATAATTCACCGTCCATAGGCTCAGAGAAACAAAGTATTTGCCCCTTAGCATTAATTCTCATTTGAAAGGATCGTAGCTGTTGGAAGACTAATTATTTTTGTTCTAGTCCCTGGGATCGATGTAAGAGCAGCGTATTTTCATTTCTTACCTTTCAGTTTATTACGTGAAAAAATTCCCCTCCGGGTATAAGTGTGTGTGAACAGTTAAGAACCGCAGTAGTTTTGAAATACCTATCCCTCGCCCTAACTTAATATATGTAGGGAAAGCGTGCCTCTTCAAAGCGCCAACCGGGTTGTATTATAACAATCCTGGTGAAGGGTAGGGGCGGCGACAGAACTTTTTTAATTTGGCGACGTGCATCTTCCTCCCTTATCCTCTCCTGGGTGCAATGTATCCTCGTGATCGCTCCCGAGAGAGGGGAGAGGATAGGCAGTGTTGCCAACTCACCTGGTTTTTCATTAGGTTCCTTTTGATCTACCCCACTAATTGTGTCGTGCTAGTGCTCCTCTATAATATAGCTAAACAGGTTATATGGCACAGCTCGCTTTCTTAGCAACTTTATTGTTGCCACTATAACATTTGTATGCTCAAGCGAGTCTTTGTTTCTGTTTATTGCACGTGCTGTGAACATTGCCTCTAATCAGCAATCTCCTGCTTTCTTTGTTCACTTTATACATCTTTTGTTCTTGTCTCCTCGCTCAGTAATATAATAGATACTGCTAACAGATCCCTTGTTATATAGATAGTACATTTCACTTTTTGTCTAGACGGTTTGGTAGTTTTTGAAGTTTATGCTTTGTATGTTAGAGGGGCTGTATTCAGGAGCATCGTTATTGGCGTCGCATTCACAACAAAAGAAATATGACATCGCAAAACATCCAATAACGAAGTTGTGTTGTCAATATGAGCTCTAAAAGTCACAAAACTAGTATTTTGAACGTAATTATCGAATCAGCAGAAGTGGCCGAAAGTTACCATATACAGCAACAATCCTCCAGCGTTGTCAACAAAGTTTTAAGCTCTATACGAAATCGTAGCTCTTATCGTGTAGCCTAATCGGAGAAAACATGTATGTAAGCTTTTATTACAATTGCATAAGTTCTTCAAGACTTAGCAATTATGTATTTTAAGATATAGTTACGTAATGTAGAGCTCGGATAGGCACCGAGCAGTAGGTTAGGTGGTTTATCTGTGTAGGAGCTGTATGTTCTCGGGAGTGCGTATTACTGCACAGCTGCAACCATAGGTTTCTTGTCGGATATATGCTAAAGTTCAGTAACTATATGAGTAGTGATCTTATATTTTAATTAGTCATTGATGCCTGTTATCATGGAGCAACCGTGATATGGAAACATCGAATTGCCTAGTTCCTAGGATTCCATAAGCATCATTGTAATGTCAAACAAATTGAGCAGTCTGGCCCCGTAGCTCAGTCGGTGGAGCACCTACCTGCCTTGTGGGGGGTCCCGGTTTCGTTTCCCGGTGGTGGAGGTGGGGATTTTTCTCCGACCAAGATAATTTATTTTCCCCAGTCTGGAAGTATAAATGAGATTGCGAATGTGTGCGTGATCTAATGATTAAAACCCAACGAATACGAGTTAACACCTTCGATATAGGAGCTGTAGTTTCCTGGTGGCGTAAGTTTTCCTCGCTGAAGACGGGAACAATGTATGCTCCCGAAACGTTGGTACATCACCACATCTACACCTTGCTTGAAGCCTATGAGAATCTGGAAATGCCCTGAAGACGGGAACAATGTATGCTCCCGAAATTTGGTACATCACCACGTCTACACCTGGCCTGAAGCCCAGGAGAATCTGGAAATTCGCTGAAGACGGGAACAATGTATGCTCCCAAAACGTTGGTACTTCACCACATCTACACCTGGCTTGAAGCCTAGGAGGATCTGGAAATGCCCTGAAGACGGGAACAATGTATGCTCCTGAAATTTGGTACATCACCACATCTACACTTGTCTTGAAGCCCGAGAGAACCTGGAAAACCTTCGATATGTTCCAAAGGAGAACGGCCGTCGATATGACCATTGGAGTTACAGACGGGATATAAATGTAACAAATAACAGAAATGAATACTTTGTAGGCAAACTATTCCAGGTAAACACTGTCACGCATTTAATACATTTAAAGATGCGGAATTATGGTTGGCTGGATGCATGAAATCGAAAACTACTTTTGCGATAGAAAGATCCTGTTGTAAATTTCTTAAAACATGCTTTTATAGTAAATATACAGCTGCTGCACATGAGAAAGACAAATCTTATTTTGAATATCTTTGTATTTCCAGTTGCTAAAGTTCCTGCATGGAGTGTCAAACAAACAACAAAGAACTTTTATTGATCTGTAAATGACAAACATTATATCAGATACAAAAACTAAACACCTATAGAGCATTAAATCCTCTGTCGGATAACATAAAATGTTTTGCGTGAAAAATGTTCACTTAAATAAAACAACGACAAAATTATGAGCAAGAGAGAAGGGTTAGCTTGGGTGAGAACAGGAACAATTTATGAGAGGGATAAGAGGTAGGGAAACGAGAATTTGTGAACTGTGTGAGGGAAAAGGAAGCATAGAACACTAACAGAATGCGAGGAGGTTGCAGTGTGGAGAAAAAATGTTTGGGAGGAAAAATGGGAGAAAGTAGAGAAGAGGATAGTAGCTATAAAAATGTTAACGGGAAAGGAAGAAAAGGAGGTAAGAAGTATTGGTGAGTTCTTGCAGAAAGTAAAAGAAAAATGAGCCAGAAATGCAAAGAATCTAAGAAAAGAAGATGAGGGAGAAGAATGGGGCTAATTAAGTAACATGGAGGCATGGAGGTTAAGAGCTACCTGGCAGAGCAGAAGACCAGGGTGTCATGTAAGCCAAGGTAGCAACAAGGTAAACACAAATAAATGCAGCCAAAAGTTGTAAATTGTAAAATTTTGGAATATTCACAATAAATAATTCATATTTAAAAATCGCTAATAAATGCGAAAATAAGGCAAAGTTTTCTTGTGAAAGTTTGGAATGAGAGATTTTCTTGAAAATCGTCGTGTGGAGTTCTCGTAAGACCCTGAGCTTTATACCAAGTGGTGTTTAGCCAAGCTTTCTCTTGTGGGTTGTTCACATTTTATTATTCCAGATCTGTATTTGAGATAGGTACTATATTTTTTAGTGGATTACACTATTCCCTCCCTACTTATCATAGATAAGCAACAAGGCAGCAAAAAGGCGAAATTGATTCCATTTGTAGTCCAAATGGCATGAAACTATAGGGATGAGGTTGAAAGGTGTATCTAATGCTTATCTAGGCAGAGAATTTTATAGTTGCTTAATTGGCATTGCAGTACTATTTGAAATTGCCACGCTCTTATGAACACATTATTTGTATGTGTTTTAATTCAATCTTTGCATCAGCCATCAAATACCGAGGGTTCCTAAGAAGGCATCGACTTTCTCCCCACACAGTCCCCCCCCCCCTGAATAACGATGTAGTGCCTAGCAGTGATAAAAGAAAACAACGTAAAAGAGGAAAATAAAGCAGGGACGTAGTGTGCCCTTTTGGAGCAGTGCAGCAGCCTCAGGGAAAAGTCATGTGACGTGATGGCGCTGGGGTAATATCGGTTCACTCCCTCAGAGGGATGATTATGTGGTCGCTATCCATCAGCTTGACTGAAGGGGGACCAGGGAACCGCTATACTGACGAATTTATTTTTATTTCTACATTTCTCCATTACGGACTACTGGCACGTGTCACGTCGTTAGTGTACAGTGTACAAGAAGGGTTTAATAATAGCATGCATGACCTGATCTCCAAAAGATCCATAGATCTCCAGAGATCTAGAGCGTGTGTTCATGTATCATTTATAAAACAGTGATTATTGTGCAACCACCAATAAAAACAATTTCTAAGAAGGAATAATACGATAAAGTTTACGAACTACAATAGCCGCTTTGAAATAATGAGTTGGCCTATTTCAGTACTCTACATATGCTTCTCGTCCCCTATTTCTTTTTATTTGCTTGTAAAGTCCGTTTTAAATATCTTATGTTTTAGCTCTTTACATATACATGCATATATTGAATCTATGATATATTGAATCTATTAAGTTGTTGCCCACTTTGTTATTGAAGATTAAAAGTGGGTAAATAATGGCCCGCTTTTAAAGATATATTAATTCGTTTGTAGCCCCCTTTGATCTATAATAAAATGTGTAATGTGCCCTTTTGCTAGATTATAAAAAAGCAGTTTTTGTAAGAATAATATGTAAAAGTTACACAAAATAAACTTTATTGGGTAGAGAAAGTAGCGTATTAAATTTTTATGACTAATGTTTTAGATATTACTTTCTGGGACTGTAACAAAAATTAAATATTAGGTTCTAAAGAAAAGTTAGCTTAGAGATTTGAAATCGAAACATTTTTAAAACATCAAAATCAACTTGTTTTGTGAAATCGTATAAATAGGTTCTTGGAAGTCATTACATATAGATACATCTTCCTTAACGAGAGATTTTCAATAGAAGAGTGGAAGCCCATTTAAGAAAATTACTGGAAGCTTTCTGTGCGCAAACGATACTTTGGCAGTGATAAGAGGTTGAAAAACCATAGAAATAAAAACAAATAGCCTTGACTACGGTTATTTCCGAGTCAGTTCCTCCGTCGTTGCGTCTGACGGACATTGACTGTGTTTCCCATTCCCGGTGGGACAGGACGGGAAATCGATGGATTGTACTCATGAGATTCCAGCTCAACTCTTCAGATACGTTGTTAGATTCAGGAATGTCAGCAAATGGCTTTGTCAGAAAAACATCTGTTTTACATCACGTAGGCTTTTCCTTTGGTTTCATAGAGTTAGCCGTCTTTTCTTTTTTGTTCCTTCTTTGTCTCAGGGATACTTAGAAAAAAAACTTCTTCTTCAACTTCCCTAGCTGCACTACTGTCGTGGAGTTAGGGGATTCTTGTTCCTCTGCCCCTTATGTCTTTAGCCGTCGGGCGGAGGAGCCGAAACTCTGGATTGGATAGAGAACCAATGATGGGTGATCAGCCCGATGCCAGGTATGAGAGTGAGATAAGTGGATGACAATCAGGACGAAATGAATGAAAGGAAATATGATAATGTAGCAATTGGTGCAATGATGGGGGAGCCGGAGATCCCGAAGACAACATGCCCTTGTCCGTGTTGTCCACTACAAATCCCACAAGCGCTGGGATCGAACCCCGGCTGCCTTGGGAGAGTCAGGCAGTGAAAAACTTATTTTCCCTTTATTTTGTTTGCCAATGACACCGATTGCTAGAGTCAGATATAGCGCCGTCAGTTTGCCGAAATTTTTTCTCGCAGGTGTTCTTCTTCTTCACTCCAGGGGCTAGGCAATGCTGCCTGTTCCAGCTTAAAACATGTCTGACCATCGTTTTCGTGGTCTTCCCGGATGTGTCTTTCCTCTAGGTTTATAGTTTATAACTCTTCTAGGGATCCTATCTCTCGGCATTCTCTCAATATGCTCTCTCCATTCATTTCTATAATTTATTATTTTTGCTTCTAAAGAACTTATTTCTAAATCTTCTCTTATGTTTTCATTTGGAATTTTATTTAAAAGAGTGCAGGTGTTCTTTTACATAAAAATAAATCTACTGATGGGACTGTCACTTTTAAACACACTTAAAACAGTTTGTACTGGGTTTGAACCTATGACTAATCAAATGAGTTCCCGGACCGACTCCTACATTTAATACCGGGTCGTTAAATTATAATCGAACCCACTCACGGTCTCTCTATACTGCGCAAGACGGCCAGCAGTCACCGGGAGCTTACGCCGACAGAGGCGGACTAGAATCCTTACCTTGTAATAGTTGCTAGAAATGTTGACCTTTTGCTCTCAAACAGGCAGCATATCCCGTGTAAATATTTTCGCTAACTCTCCGAAGCTCAGCTCAGGTATACTTGTAATTTTTTTGTACCTGTAATAAAATAAATATTTGTAATTTTGTATACTTATAATAACATTATTAATCACAGATCTAACCCCAAAATCAAAAGTGAATATCCTACATTAACAAGAAAAGCATGCTGCCAACCCTTCGGAAGAAGTTAGAAAGAACATTTTTTAAATAAATGTATTTACTTTAGTTTTGAATCTTCCGCATGCAGAGACAAATGACGAAGGAAGCAGAATTATCGGTTGATAAGCTTTCTCTGGATACTGTGTTATTTTGTAATAAATCAACGATTGGTTTATTCCAAGGTAATCTTGGAACATTTTGATGGTTGTATAGAAATAATCAATTGATTTAGTTTCATGGAGCAGAAGAGTTCTGTCCCAATAATTCCGTCGAATTAAAAATATATTAGAATTAAAAATAGTAGAAAGAAAATGAATGAGCGAAAAATATGAGAAACAAGGAAACCAGTATGTTCGTGCTTTTAGATCACAAATATTTTTGTTATAGAGAATGTATGCAACTTAGGGACAATTTAATATAAAAATAATATATCTGCTGTTAACAAGTAAAACGTATATATAACATTCATATGTTTTCGTTTTCTGTTTTTGATCACCAACTTAAGAAAACATACATGTTACGGAACAATATATTTCATTTGTTTTTCTTCTTGTATAAATGAAGTAGTTGTATTGAATGTAAATCTTAGGTGCTTGTAACAAAGGGCGACGTTCAGTAAAGCAAGGAATTGCTGGTTATTCCTGAAAATATCTGCATTTTTAGAGAAAACCGCGCGCTTAGGCCATTTGCATATCTTTAATAACAGGTTTGGGGACAAAGCAAAAATTTCGCTGTGTAAACTAATCCCTTAATCCTTATCTTCTTTTGTACAGAACGCTTTAATTATAGTATGAAAAGAAATGCAATTATCTTTCTTCTTTAAATCCTTTCTTTCATAAAATCAGAAACTTCTTCTGACACGGTGACGTAATCTATTTGAATAGCTGCTCTTTTCAAACCAGCCATTATCTCGACTTCAATATGAGCAGCTGTTGTTTAAAACATTGAATTCTTACTTTCACAGGAGTTTCGTTACTTTGTATCGTCATTTTTTACAACTTCAATAAAGAATTTCAGAAACCTGCTGCTGTCTACTCCAGTTTATCGATGTATATGTATAGAAATGGTTACCTTATACGTTGCTTGTAGGTACAAAGGCCATAGGAAATATCGCACGCTACATACTGGCTTTAGAAGCCATACTACTTCCATGACATCGCGAGAAACAATTAAATCGCTTCAGCACTTTAAATATTACCAAGTATTTAAAAATTCAAAGCACTAATATATACCTCGGAAGTGACTGGCCACAATTTTATTGGAATTAACTGTGTTTCAAATAGTTCATATTTTGTGAAGTACGGTTTTGTCTCTCCTTTGAGGTTTACAAGTAACAAACAAATATACAAAATTCCTTCATAATGATGAGAACCGTATGGCTATCCCTACACAATTCAAGAAAAATGTTAAGTTTTTTATATAGTCGTGGCTCAGACGGTTTCGTCTGTAGCCCGCATTCGGAAGGTCCGGGTTCGATTGCTGTGGCTGACCCATGGGTATCGGAGGTTTTCTCGGATCGCTAGGCGAATGCTGGGTAGGTTAGTTACATCCTCCGAATTTCCTGTACCTCCATTTCAACTCTATTATCATTTCACATCATCTCTCATCAGGTAGTCTCAGGGAGGAAGTTTCTCGGCGTTGCATGGCAGGATGATATGCTCTTGGTAAAACTTCGTCCTCCGGTAGCACCGTCTCCGGTCTCTGAGCCCAGTCTGGTGGGGCCGTTACCGGAAGACAGTAGGGTGGGATGCCGGTTATTCTGGATTGGTGGAGAGTGCCCCACTGGTAAAGTGTAGGGACCCTTCCCTCTGCACTATCGTGGCTCCTTGGAGCGGCCGCTCTGTATCCTCTCGCCTCATCCGATGTCCCACTTGGAGTATAGGTACAATAGACCAAGTTTGGACTTCCGCCGAATCCTCACCATAGCATAGTCCAGCTCAGTCGTCAACATATGTAATTTAATTTAATAGAAAATTTCAAAATATTTTCCATATGTACGCTTTATACAATTGGAGGCTTTTTTAAATCTTTGTTTCATATTTTAGGAAGACATTATATCAAGTAATTTATCCGAAAGTTCCTATGTGAGTTAAGCTGTTCGCACAAACACATCACACACATACATACACTCATACGAACCTTTTGCTGTTATTTTGTTCAGGAGGCACTAAACATGCATTTCATGTAAAAGTTCGACGTGTAACCTTTTGCTGGGATAAAATAAGTAAGAACAGGTAAGTGGTAGATAAAATAAAGTTCAAGTTGGTCTCGGGAAGCAAGCCAGGTGAAAAGACGATTAGAAATCGACGTTTCGTGAGTGTGCATCTCTCCTATCATCAGGTTATTTATTAAATGTTATAACCACAGTTAGTTAAGCGCAGAGGTTCTACTCCCATTAGTCCTGGACCCGTAGAACGAAGGACCCGACCCTCCTTATAACCACAAATAAATCACTGGATATAACACAAATATAAACAAAAACAAAACACTATCACAATTCGCATTATAATATCAAAATAATAACCCATGGTGCGACAGCCCTAAGAGGGCCAAGGCCTACCAACCCGACTGCCGGTCTCACGCCCACTTACGCATGACAGAGGTGGACGATCATCCAACAGATACGGGGAGGAGATGTGGTCAGCATCTCGACATCCCCCAGCCGGAATGTTGGTTTTCGTGACCTGGGCCGCTTAGCTATCGTAAGCTCCTCACTTTCCTCACGATGCTGAGTGGGCACCGCTCCTATACCCGGGACATAAAATACGCACCACATTGGTGGGATCGAACCCGGGCCGGTTTCCGTGGCCAGGGACCAAGGCATGGTACCTTAGACCGCTACGTCACGGCGCAGGACATCACAATTCGCATTACTGAACAAAAGACTGTTTTTAGTAAATTAAGTGCCAGGTCAGGATATGGCGCGAGTATAGAAAATTAATTGGGTCAAAGAAACGTAACTACTTAACTTGATTATCAAGCCGTATAGATCTTTGCTTCTTAAGTCGACGGATTTTCATTTTAAGTCCGGTTTCCAAGAGGAGCTGAACTGAAATTCAGCATCACGTTTAAGCGTGGGAGGAACTGGCCAAAGCCTGCTTAATCCTCCGCTCCCAGAAACTGTTGCATTTTGCCAAGATGGTCGTCTGCCCATTTTAATTATAGTATGGTTGTTATCTTATGTGCAGAGGTTCTACTCCCATTAGTCCTGGACCCGTATGACCAAGGACCCGGGCCTCCTTCTACCAGGGAGCGATGAGTACTGCGGGGCTCTTTCCATAGGGCAATACCCGATTTCTTAAAAAGCCCCCCGCTGAGACCAACGTCAAGACGGGTGGAAGTGGATATGCCACTTACGCGCGTCAACCCCGCAGGGAAGACTACCGAAAACCTCGGTGGGGCCGCCTGGTGATCTAGCACATCTTCTACTAGCTCTGCAGGCTAGTATCCGGTACTTATAAAGCAACCCTCTACCCCCTCCGGGCGGCCATAGCCTGGCTGGAGGTACCCAATTCCTCGTGGTGTCGGGAACACACTGCCCCCTCGAGTCTATCCCAAACCGAACAACTCCCATTCAGGTAGGCGTTCAAATGTTTGGCCCGAGGTTCCTCTAGTAACATCAGAGGTACCACGAGTGCTAAGGGTCCGCAGCGCCCTCACCTTGGCAGCTGAAGGGGACGGCTCCCCTCTCCTACGGGAGTATGGTCGTTATCAAAACAATGCCCACTCTCCGGCCGGGAGCAACTTGGGGCGCTAGTCACCTACCACTGTTCACTACTGCACCCTCACTCTTGACGCCGCTGTGATCCAAGATGGCAGTAGGCCTTGGCCCTTAGCGGACTCTTGTGCCACAGAGCTTAGTTTTAGTTTAATACTGAGTTGTTGGTAATGCATTGGTACCGGTTTGTTAAAATCATTTGCAAATAGTTCAGATATAGGTAAAATATATCTAACAAATGATATACTCTCCATTTTCAGAATTTTGAACTGTGGAAGGACTATTATACTGTCCACAAACCTGCTTTGAAAATAATATGAAGCCAAGGAAAGAGAAACGAAATAAACTCGATTACGGAGCCTTGAGAAACTTTTCCGTCTCGTCTTTGAGATCTACAAGACTTCCCCTTTGGTCACGTATATAATGCACGGGACGCTAAGATCACGTATATCCGATTCATCTGCAGTAGGGGATGCAACTCGAAATTATTGCTTATCAGAACTCGCATTTATTTGCGACTATCAAAAAAGGGATATGTATTCAATGTAAGCCACAGCAAGTTGGCTCAGGCAGTTTTTTCTATGGCATTTGGGAGGTGTCCGGTCTTCGTAACCCATGGGCTTTTTTCGGGTGTTTTCTTGGATAGCCAGGCGAATGCTGGGTCGATTCACATCTCCCTAATTTCCAGTCCCCACATTTCATCTGCATTATCATTTCACACCATCTCTCATCTCTGGTAGTCTCTTTCAGGGTAGTTGTGTCGGCGGAGGTCTCGGCGCTGCATGGCAGGATGATATGTGGCTGGTAAGCACTTCCTCATTCGGTAGGACGGTCTTCGGTCTGACCTGGTGGGCCGTATCAGGACTACAGTAAGTGGGGTGCCGGTTGTATTGTCTTTCCAGTAGTTTTCAACTGCTCAATTGCTGCACCCTGCCCTCTGCAATAACTCCTTGTGACGGCCACCCTCTCTCTCCTCTCGCCTCATCCTTCCTCCCGGAGATGTCTCACTTGGGGTCTAGGTGCAATAAATTAAGACTGGAACTCCTTGGCATAATGCAATCCAATCCAAAGTAAAGCTAGCCTCTAGTGTGTTCTCCACCTACTAGCTTCCATTAAAATGTGACTGTGGCTTCGTAAAATTAAAAGAGTAGTTCGCAGAAATTCAAAATCCTCTTTATTTCCGTAGGAAGACACTTTGTACAGCCCTTTGCAGCAGAATTATGTAACATACACAAAGGCAACCTAAGGTCGTCCGCTCACACGTCCACACAGCTGCACACTACAATTGTCCATTGACAACTGGATAGCCACGCCCCACCGCGGCTTTTATACCTCTACCATTCTTTCCAGAAACTTGTTGACGCTTCACGGCCTTTCACGAGGCAACGAGAGAAGGAGAGAACTACCCAGACATATTTCAGTCTTTTTCTCTCCCCGCCTCTGTTCCTCTCATGGCAAGCGCCAAGCGCTCGCGAACTCTCTTTCGCACGCGTCAGCCGCGGCCCGCCGCAAAACAATGCCTCGCGACAATATGTCACACTTTTATAGTTAGGCCTATAGTTCAAGGACTCGATATAGATAGGTACTTATTACTTATTTCCAGAAGACTGTACGTAAAACACATTGAACGGTGGAATCGGTTCAATGCCATAGCCGAGATTTAAATCATGGGTCTTTTATTTTCCGTCCGGTTACTGTAATCAACTTAGCTACAATGACAATATGCTCGTATGATATGAAAGTTTCTGCCTCGTATTTTTTTCCGGTAAACTAAAAGAAGAGCTCAAATTAAATTTAGATTAAAATATATGCTAAAAATGCTAAAATACAATTCTTAAACTAGGAATCCTTCTGATCTTTAGCTTGGCTCTCACCAAGGCGGCCTGACTTCAATCCCAGGCGACCGCAAAGTGAGATTTGTGGTGGACAACACAGCGCTGGGGCGCGTTTTCTCCGGTATCTCCGGTTTCCCCCGTCATCTCATTCCACCGGTGCTCCATCTTCATCACATATATCATCAGTGTCATCGCCTGCGATGCCGTATGTAGTAAAAGCGGGCGTTAAACACTACACATTTCATTTTATTTCTGAACTTTAGGTGAAAATTCGTTATGACAGTGTAGGGTGGAGATTAATGCTATTTTTATTTGCTATAGGTAAACAGCAGAGAAACAAAGGCGACAACCAGACTGTTATATACAACAGTACGCTTAGATATTTGTAACCCTTAGCAATTCATGCTCACCTAGCGCTGTGCATCAGTTATTGATTGCGTCAGAACCAATTTTGTGGAATCTTTATAGAAAATATTAAAATGCTGACAAAAAAGAGTTCTCATGTTTCACTTAGTGGTCTAGGAGTAACATCCTAAGTTTTCAGATTCGAAACAACCAATAGATCTTTTTTTAGGAGTAAAATTTTATAAAATAGCTTGCTTCGGAAGGCAAGTAAAGGTACTTTGCGTTAGATTTACGGCACATAACAGGCTGAAGCTTGGTAAGGAGCCCTATGAGTAAAATTAAACGCCCTCTTGTCCAACACAGAATGGGACGCTGAGAACCATAAGAGTAAAAGACCGTCCATAAATAAAAGCTTAATTTCAATTTGCTCCTATCGGGCTTAAACCGGTATGGGTCATACTTGAGGTCATAAACTCACAGACTAGTGGTTTAAATCTCGTTAGCAGCGTTTTCCTCAATTAAGTTTTTTTCCCTCAAGTGATCCTCAGTCCTCATAACTGCCAAGTGCCGGAAGGTACATTAGACTTAGGCTTGATAATTTTCTTCCCCAAATTTCAACTTCCCTTTCATTTCATGTATCGTCAGTGTTAGCGGTACCGTCTACAGGAAGAAGTCCGTTATCGACCACTAAAAAAAGGATTATACAGCTTTCTTAATTACGACAAATATATAAGAATTTGTTTAAACTAAAAAATTAAGGAGTGGATTGCCATAAGAAGATCAAGATATCTGTATCAAAAGTATATTCCATTCCTAACGCACGTTATTACACAACGCGGAACACAAGCTTCGAAAAATTTAAATATCCTACGACAAATACTTCGCAAATGGCTAATGCAAAGAAAAATAAATAAATTAGACTTTTTAAAAGTGTTTAATGAGTTCTAAATCTTCATTTAAAGACACTGGGTACTTCGGAGGCAGTTTCTGACTGCTAAGTGCCGACTTTGATTTTCAGTTTCTCAATAACTGTTTAACATAATGAATTGAAACTTTGGCACTGAATAAATTTTTTTCTTCTGAAAATACTCCATGTAGGATTACCTATGTATGCTAAAATAAAATGCTACAAACTTGTCAGAAACAAAATTTAAAAATTTAAAATTTTCGGTGTTACGTCAATTATTTTTATTGATTTTTTATAAATTTTATACTTGAATTACTTGACAATTTCTAACGATATTTTCTTCCCATATATGAAAACATATGCCTCCAAAAATATTTACATTACGAACACAGAACTCATACCAAATTGTACGATCATATAAGATGTTAAATAATTATGATGAGAAATTTGAGAAATATTTTAGGTTGAATCAGTAGTTTTTTGACTGATAGATCACAAAAAAAATAATCCATGTAGTTTAATTGGTTGCAGAGTAAAGTTTCCCTAAAATATGAGAAATATAAGTTATGGTACACTTCAGGTATATATAAATGTGTGCATAACAACAATGACTTGCCAAGTCACAACATACAAATTAAAACCCCTTATCAACTGAAAATCCGAACATGTCATATATACACAGTATTTTGAAAGCTCAGAGTTTCTAGTTGTTTTTAAGCATGTAAACCGAAAATCGATTTGTTTTTGGACTCAAACAATCTCCAGCTATACACATTCAAGAAAGTATATTCAATCGAACTCCGTAGAAGTCTTCGCATAAAATTCCGCGTTTCACTTGTCATACTAATATATAATGCATATGTCTTTAAACTTTTAGAAAATAAGGGAGAGGGGGGGGGGACAAAGGAAAGGTTTTTGTGTAAATCAGTGTTCAGGTGCGGGAAATACATGAAATATCTTCGTGCTGTTTCCTTAAACAGGTGGCTCAATTTTTAAGTGGGAGTGTTTTGATTTTATCAAAATTTTTCTTTTTTGAGTTACGCTAAATAGCGGGCACAAGAATGCATATGTAGATTTATCTTAAAAATAAGACCTCCAAGATCCATTTGGGGTGAAATCTTAGTACGGAGACATTTAGCAGAGTGTAACATTTCCTCAACCAAGCAGAATAAACCTGCGAACGCGTGGAGGAGCCTGCGTACGCACACACACACACACACACACACACACACACACACACACACACACACACACACACACACACACACACACACACACACACACACTAAAACACACCACCACCACCAAATTTCCTCCATTTCATCTCCATTATCGTTTCACATCATCTCTTATCTGGTGGTCTTTTTCAGGGTAGAAGTGTCGGCGGGTGTATCGGCGGTGCATGGCGGCATGATATGCTCTGAGTAAACCACTTACTCCTCCTGTAGGTCGGTTGCCGGTCTCCGAACCGGCTGCTGGGGCCACTTCCGAACCACAGGAGGGGGAATATCCGTTTTCTTAGCCTATTGGGGGAGTTACCATCTAAGTAAAATGTAGGAACCTTCCCTCTGCACTGTAGTGGCTCCTTGGGCCTACCGCCCTCTGCCTCCACTCGTCTCATCCTTCGTCCCTTGGATGCCCCACTTCGTGGCATAGGTACAATACATCAAGACTGGTGGCAGTACCGAATGCCCTCCATAGTAATCCTAATCCTGTTCTCCTGGTGAAGGAATATTGAGTTTAGTATGTGACTGTGTTTATTTTTATGTTTTCTTCAAAGAGTTTTAGCTTATACTGGGTTTCAATTTATTTTATCCAAAGAAAATATATATTACTAACATGAAAAGGAAGTGTTATTAAGAGTTTTGCTGAGATTTCCGCCAACATGTGTAACAGTATTGAAGAAGGCATGATTACACTATCAGGTTTAAGCCCTTTCCCCTTATCCTTGTCAGTATCCATCACATGTGGGACATGGTTCGCCACTCCTGAGGCTTGGGAATTATTGATCCCTCTGTACCACATACCGATGCTTTTCCCGCAACATGGTGGTTTGTGTCCACTTGTTCTTCCGTAGTTGTTACACATCGTACTTCAGATGTTACTAATGTTCCAAGCCTGGAGTATGTTCATTATGTACCATCAAGAAAGCTTATAAAATGATTCCTATGAATACGCTGGAGGAAGCCAGCGTATAATAGTCAAGTTTGCAAACTGTAATATTTCAGATGCACCATCAATTATTATAGATGTTGGAATACAGTTTCTATTACAATGACTTTATTATTAAATATGCACTTGGTATACATCCTGTACAAATACATGAAATTGGTGACTCAGGTCCGCTGGCCACAAACCTTTGGTTTTCCTGAGCAGCTTGGTGTCATTTCTTCTTGACCTTCGCTTCTGTTACCCTAATCCACTTTTCTCTTATCCTATATAAGAATTCTCCTATACATCTATTTTTCTTTTCACCCATCGCCGTTAACACTGTCCCATTACTTATCCCATATTTTTCTCCTGTAATTTGTTAGCTCCTTACATTCTATCACGTAATGAACAGTGCTCTCTTCATCTCCACAAAATTCACATATCCCTACCTCATTACGTATCAACCCTTTTAGATATATTATTTCTTCTCCCATCCCTGCTATGCCTTCTCTTCCAGTTTTGTCACAATGATATATATAATTTTTTTTTCCACTGCCCCATTCTGCCTTTAATTGCTTATAGAGTTTCAAATATTTCTCTTCTATACTTTCCCATATCTCCTGCCTTTGTCTTGTACTCTCGTTCTCACTTCCTTCCACAGAGCGTTTTGATTTGACTGCTCTGCTCTCCATAGATCTCCCATGCCTACCTTCGATGCCATTCTTTCCAATTCCGACCACCAACTATTTGTGTTCTTAATGATTTTCTGTTACTTCATGCACAGATTCAATAATTCCCCTTTCTGCCCTGTAATACACTTATACCAGAATTTTTGTATTCTCTCTATTATTATTCCCCTCCTTTAAGTTGGAATACAGTTAAAAGCGTTGCTGACTTTTATTTCAGCTTGGCTTGAAATTATTATTGGAAGAAAGATATCCATCCGAGACTGCGCCTTGGCATAAAAGTCTACATGTTCTAACTGAGAATCCTCTTTTAATTTAGCTTAAAAACTATCTTAAAAGTTGTCACAATTTGGAGCAGAATATCACATTTGAAGCTTACAATGAAATTCCATGTTTATAATCATCATTTGGCAATATATGTCTTTTCAGGACAAATGCTTGGCTATGGAATGTGTGGCTGCTCCAAGTGAGGTTTTATTTTCCAATAACTGTGACAGCTCGGAAACATCAATATCTTACTTGCAGAAGTAACACTTTAACGCGGTCTGAAGTTTGTGAGAACTTTTGGCGGTACTAAGGCGTGAAAGAACTCGTAAGATTTGAAACTAGGTCGTACGAGATTCCATTTACAGTCTTATCTGAGTTGCAGACCGTGAACAATCCCAGTACGAGGCACTTGGGTGAAACCCCTTCCGGGGATAAAAGCATGCTCTTCCCCTCATCTCTTTATACTTGTATTAAGAAAATGGATTCGCGGTTCCAACACTTGAGACCGCCTTCTATTCCTCTGGGATTATTCTTTGAGATGAAACTCTACTCTTTGTAGCAAGACGTCAAAATGCAGGACTTACAAAGAACCTTAATAAGTTCCTCTAGCAATTTAAGTTGAGATGCATGCCTTGTGAATGAAAAGAAACGCTTTAGGTTACTTTGCTGAAAATTTAACTGAAAGCAAATTCGGGTAAAAGTACTTTATCTGAGTATTTTCGGTTAAGGAAACATTCCTTTCAAGCTTTTAAGGTCTGTGTCACCATGGTAGAATTTTCGAGATTATAATGAAAGAGATGCCACACTAATAAATGTGTCAATTAAATCCCAAAGATTGTTACCGTTGGTTGTTTCACATTCATATAAAGGAGATAGAGCTTTTAAAAGTATTTTCATTTTCCTCCACTAAGCTATTATAGAAGTCCTTCACTGTGTATGCCTTTCTTTTGTTTCCGGTATTATTCCTCCCGCATGATTAAGGAATTTCATTCTTATGCATTTATAAACTTGAAAAGGGAAAAGTATTAGGGGCTCTGTTTCAGAAAGGTAGCTTGATAATTGCCTATACGTCCAAATGCAGTAAAGAAACAAGTTTAAGTTGACACTACCTAATTTTATAACCTGGCTACACAGACGCATTGAAATAAACTTTTGCTGGTTTTGGTCTTAAACGAGTTAATAAAGTCATGTTGAATTTCGAGGACGTTAATAAGAACCTAAATCTGCACACAAAGTTGAGTAACAAATGAACAAAAGGAAGAAAAGAGGAAAAGGGTCTACTCAAGAGACTTGAGTGGGCTTAAGGTTTAATTCCTGGAGTGCTATTTCAGAGACCGAATTTTCTTTCAGTGAACATATAAATAAGCGTTTCTTTGTTAAAATTATGAACAAATTTTTTTGATATATAGTTCATTAGCAGTCCTGAATTTACCTTAATTATAGCTGTAAGAGAACATGCGTATACCTGGCGTTAACTATAGGTGGGGTGCATCTGTCTGTTTCAACATTTATTATAATTACATAAGGTTGCGTTAAGATTCTCGTGTTCAACACAACATAAGAACAAAGATACATGGAGGACCTGGAAGAAGTAGCTACCTAGATGCCATAAACTAAGAGAGAGAGAGAGAGAGAGAGAGAGAGAGAGAGAGAGAGAGAGAGAGAGAGAGAGAGAGAGAGAGAGAGAGAAAGCGAGTGAGAGAGAGTGTGTTTGTGTGTCATAGCTAAACATGTACAACAATGGTGTATGTATTAAGTGTGTGAAGTAAACAGGGACAGTGCTAAGGGCACGAAAGTACACCGTTACTGGAGAGCAGCAACTGCACAAGGCTCTTAGGAGTTGCAATCCTAATGAGCTTTTCAATTGCTACTCCCTGCGTAGCACCAGGTCTTTGCCCTCAAGGGATTTATAGACTTTTCATTTCATTTCATATTTCCTTGGACAATTGTTTAGTAATAGTGCCTGATCCTACGCTTTTCTTGTCTTGGCTATATATCACATATTCATCGCAGAGTAAATATAAATTATATTCTGTCAACACATTGGCTATTAATCGAAGAAACTTTAACGTAAACGGGTATATGTTCTAACACCAAGTCAGCCTAGTTTCATCAAATCATGCATTAAGTCGACTAAGCAGTTTCCTGTACCAGTATCTATGGAACCGTCAAGCGTAGTTCTAAAAACGAGTGAATGTCCTCAAACCTTAAAGGAATCTTATTCTGCATTGATGCAAGCATTTACTAGGCTCAGACAGGGAAACGTTGAAAGCTACTAAACAAAAATAAATAAATAGAATCTGCATTACGAAAGCTTTGGCTTCTAGAAGCTATACCAAAGCATGGCGTCTACCGATTTTATTCCTTTTAACTTTATTCTTTTATGCCATTACAAAACAGAGTTGTGCAGATACATTTTATTTTTAATTAAACTAAATAATTAATAAACCTAATGCTGCTGACTTCCAGCAGCAATACAATACAATATAAATCTAACCTATTCAGCAATCTTATACAAATTATACAACTAAAATTTTTTAAACTAATTACAAGCATCTGCCTAGAAAATAAAAAAGTTATTTCCATTCTTTAATAAGATTGCTGACCTAACCTAAGTTGGCTTTATCATATTTCTTCCTGTTGATCACGAGTTGTTCCATTCTACATCTGCCAGCCTCTATCTCTCCATGGATGTCCAAAGTTGTCATCATAGGTTGATCATCACGGGCTCCTCCTGGTTCTGAAGTGGATTGGGTAGAATCCACTGCTGCTCCACTACTCCATTCGATTAATATTCTGCCTCAATCTTCCTAACATCCTCAGTGGTTGGTGATCTGCTTGTCCTATTAATAATCTATGTTGTCCTCTTTGCTTTTCTTCTAGGTATTGTTCCAGCCCTAGTCTTGATACCTTGCCTGCAAGTTCCCCTAAGAATTCACAATCTTCTTTCTTTTTTAGGATATCATCTAATAGTTTGCCTTCTAAAAGTTGCGTCTGTTCACTAAGTTGATCTTCATGTTTACATGTTCCGGAGTATCCTGAAGTTCACAAATACCACAATTATCCGTTTCCTTCCTCCTTATTTTCATAAAATACGTACCATACGGTCCATATACTGATAAGAAATGTATTAATCCTTGTTTTGGATGTAGATGTTTCATTCTAAGACGTTGACGTATGTTCGAAAAAAATTGGCATACTCTTCTTCCTACTTCAGTATCATTCCATTCATCCTGCCAGTCATCCAGAAGTTTCACATTAATCTCCTGTTTATTTGCACATATTTTTCCAATCACCTCTTCTATCTAATCATATATAGCTTTCTTAAACCAATAGATGGCTGCTCTTCTTGTGATTATTAAATCTGTAGGTCAAATTCCTAATATTACTAAAAGAGCCATTGTTGCTGTTGTTCCAGTTGCTCCTGTATATCTTAACAAACATTGTCGCTGAACTCGCCTTACTATCTTAATATTTTTCTGTATTAGCAAACGATGAGCCCAAAGAGCAGCACCATATCCCATAATTCCTATCATTATGTTAGGTATGATATATCCTCACAGTTTCCAAAGATAATTTGAAGTTCTTAGTCGTCAAAGTTGCCAGGTTCATCGTAATATTACTTGCTCGATCTGATGTCTTCTTAATATGAATATCAAAATAAAGGTTTTCATCTATTTGAAATCTTAGATAGCGAAGGTCTGTCTCTCTTTTGCTGTTCAGGCCATATATCTTTATAGTTGGATTTATTTTTAACTGTCCTTTAAAGATAGTGTATGCAGACTTCGCTGGTGCTACTGAAAGCTACTGAAGGAAACAGCCTTTCGCTCCTGGAGTAGTAACCAATATCGCAGTTTTACTGTAAATCCTCTGTTTTTAGATAATTTTTCATAGGCTAATTATTGCATTCAATAACATGCTTTACTATTCAGTGTAAAATATTTTAAAGAGACAGGTGTCCCAATTCACCGAATTATTTGAGTACCTATCTCATTTCCATGAGACACCCTAAATGTAATAAAGCCAACGCTGATGCTCGATGAAATATCCAAGTGATGAAGTTAGCATTTAGATATACAACCCGTAATATCCCTCTCGTGGCTGAAGCGTGTGGAAATTGCCACTGAATAATTACTCTACAAGCATAACGCATTACAAAAACGACAAATGAGTTTGTAGCACAATTCTAAATGTTAACTTCGATGTTTGACTAATGAAGAGGCTATGAAGAGGATGTTGCTAGAAAAATGTATGTTTGTACACGTGTTGGTATTATGATGAGGGACGTTCACTCATTGTCCAGCTCGTGACATACGCCTGTCCCTTGTTACGAATTCATCTCTCATTAACGCAAACAGATGACAGTCACCTCAGCGCGATACTGCTGAAAAGGGCTCATTTTAATTAACATCATACTTACCCTGTGTCTGTCATCTTTGTTCATATTCGTTGTAAAAATGTACAACAGCGTTCTGTCATTTTATACGTATATTATTTTGTCCTGTTGTTATTTTGATGATCTCATTAATTATTTTCAGGGACAAGCTGATTTATCCTGAAATAAATTCCACAAGTTGAGTTAAATTGTCAGTTTTAGTGAATTTAAGCACTCACGATGAAAATCCCTTAGACTCAGTCAATGGTATTAACTTGTTTGGTGTTCTCATGATGAATGTGTTTCAGTCTACTCCCCTCCCCCCCCCCCCCGCTTCTTCTTTCTTACTAGGTGACATAAGTATATCCTAAGTATAAATTATTGTTGTGAAGTAAACTATGCGGCCATTATTGATAAGGAACAAAAATGTTAGAAAAAATTCTGACAAATTTAATATGAAACACATTAAGACATTCTCAATTTAAAACTGTTAAAATCGGTGCGAATTTAAAAGATTTTCCTGCAGGATCCCTGAACCGAATTCATGTCAAGTGTGTTGCAGATGAGACTAATTCTAAATGACAGGCATATATGCCTTAAACTTTGTAACTGACAAGGGATATACGTTTGGATTACTTTCGATCATCATTCAACACACCGCCGACTGTCCTATGTTCTCAGAAACCACACATTCCTGAAATTTTTGTCTTCAATGCCTCGAAAATCTATGTTACTGTCATCAAAGTTGTAAAAAAAAAGTTATATAAACCAGCTGTGGCCTTAAAAACCAATTATGTTTTTACTCTATGGACGCTCGATACTTCAGAAAGAAATTTTAAAAGGGAACTCATAAGAACAATAAAGCGATAGTTGTAGAGCATAAATTCTAAAGCCAAAATTTTACTTATATAATACTTGGATAAAAATAGATAAATGTCTTTTTTGTACCATTAACCGAAATGTTAAAATAAAATACATTCCTAAACGCTCCTAAAATTTTCTTGATGTAGTTATGGAGGTTATGTAAAATAGTGCAACAGCGAAGGACATTCTTAAGGGCACTGGGAGGTCGACAGGTTTCAAAATATCTATTTTGTAATGTTAAAAATTATATAATTCTTTAGCTTTAAAATGGTAATATATATATATATATATATATATATATATATATATATATATATTGCTGTCGCAGCTTCGAAGTTCCCTTAGGTATAATTTTATGCGGCATTGAATATTACAAGATTTTGTGATTAGGCAGCGCAGGAACCACTGGTGTGCGAACCTCAAAAATTGTTATTGGGACGCACCGGCACGAAAACAAAAAACATTATTACTTGCTCCTTATCAGTAACCCTAGCCTACCTTCCAGGTAATGGGGCAAAGGGCAGTTACTTGTGGAAAAGTTGACTATTAACTCGGACAGTTGCAAGGTTACTCTTCAGTGTAAAACTACACATTCCGTCCTAACAGGGAGGATTTTGCGCGTACTTAGATAGCAAATCCAAGCAATATGGAGCGCTATACGAACGTCGAAATGACGGCTATGGTTTTGATGGATGGAAGAGCTGAAGGCAGTTCAACGAACGCACGATTAACTTAGTTTCATTAAAAATATGAATTGTAAAAATACTTACATCAATGATAATATCTATTTGTTTAACTTCAGAGCATTTTGTTTTGTTAATTATTACTTGCTATAAATATCAACAGCTTCCCTTTCAGTTACAAATGCTTTATTTAGTATTCTTAAACATGTGAAATAAAATGCTCGTTTAATTGTATAAGCCAGTTAGTTTTGGTTAATTTATCTACAATTTTTTGATATAGTATTCTGTTCTGCTTATCTTTTAATGCTCCAACCTCAACCTCACTAACATTAACTTCCCTCTGAAAGGTGTAAGTTGCATATGTCCACCAGCTTACCTATCATCATGGGCTGCTATAACGGAATTTTGGAACACTTTAAACATTCTTAGGCAATAATTAAGCAATAGCTTCTTTACTGTGGTGTCATAAGCCAAAGAAATTCTTAATAGTAGCAAGCTACTGCGGAGTATGTCGGTATGTTTACAAACAGCTACAGCACCCGGCACGGCGTGTTACCTATACGTGCGGACTCCAACAGCGTCGTTGTTCCTATCACTGCCTAATCCACACTCATTCTGGAGCATTTTTATGCGGCTCTATGCGTAATGACACGCCCACTTCCTGAGTTACTGATACATTTCACTCTGCATACTTCCAAAGCTTAGAGTTTCTGAACTAGCCCACTCAGGTACATGCGGCAAATTGTTATGTATGTTGGTGAATCTGCTTCCTCCTATTTCACTGGTTTATTTCTCTATGGTCAACTTTCGGCTTGTAGGTTGAGTTCATAAGCACGTGTGGTTCACGTGGTAAAGTGAGATTCCCAAGCTTTATTGTATAATAAATTGTCATATTAAGGTGACTGAACGTGTGCTTTGTTATTTAGTACCATGGGGAGAGTTAAGCGATTTGGAAAAGGCAATGTTTATGGAAACAGGTAAGTAAAAAAGTGTAAAGATCCGGTAAGTACAGGAAAACAGGACATTTCAGAAACTCTAAATGCCTCTCAGAGCTCTTCAGAACATAAACTTAAATCTCTACTTATGAAAACTGACGAATGTCAAGATGGTTATGTTTAGAAGGAAATCCAAAGAAGAATTTCAGGCACATGAAACTATAATAACGGAGAGTATTCTGCATTTAAAGCAAAGATTTTATAAATTGTTCCTTTGCTCTGGGTTTTTATTGTCAAAGTAAATTTTGTTCAACCAGAAGATTGGTTATGCTAGAGCAAGTTCAGGGTACCAGTGAAATGATGGAAAAAGGCTCCCTCGATGCAATGGATGCAAGCAATACCGAGCGAATGACACCAGTGTGTTCACAGCTACAACTGCAGTCTGGTGTAAGACAGTTACTATAAACTTGTGCTAACAGCTGCCTTGTGTATTGTTTCAGACGGAGTTGTCGCAGAATCTCCAGCAGCTATCCGAGAAGGCGCGGTCAACCACCGAGTTCATTCAAAGGCTGAAGGGCATGACTGATAAAGTCAACGTATGTATTACACTCTTTCATTCATGCATGTTTAAAAACTGAGGAACCCTTTTCATAGCAAACATTTCAAGAGTTTTAATTTAAGTTGAATTAAAACTCAACATATAATAATATTTAAAATAAGTAGTTTATGTAATAGCTTTTATTGCTTTTGATCGTTCACAGTACTACAAATTTTCAGAAATATGTTTCATTTCTCTTAGTTTCAAACTCTAAATTATGGTCATAAGTAGTCACGTCCATTGTTCTAAAATAAATGCCGTTCAGGTTTCAAACAGTTTTGACCCAAAGTTATATTTACGTATGTTTTTGAGGGTTAAAGTTAAGAGTTGTGCGAAAAAAAGTATGAATAAGAGAAGTCAGGATATCAGATAACTTAGTGCTCTTGTGAGTGACTCAACTAGCTCAGCACAAAGCTTAGGGTAAAGTCGTGTTAAGTTTTTTGACTTTACTCTGTAACTGTGGTGGTTAATCGGAATCTTACTATATTATTCTCCTAACTCAAGACATGTTCTGCAGATAGCATAATGTAATGATTTTTAGTTTTTAGTTATAGTACTTTATTACATCGAAAGTAAAAAATCTAGAATTATAAGGTTTGTAGAAAGTGTCTTGCAGTATCGACCAGTCTTTTCTGTTACAATATAGATTGTCAGTGATCACATTGCACTGCCACTTATAGAACAATAGTAGAATACAAAAGCATGGGAACTTATTGTCACTATTTCTGCTCAGTTCACAAATGTTTAGCTCACTGGTTTACAGAGATCGCAAATATAGCGTTGCTATAGGACTCAGAATATCTTCTGTGCGCTAAGAGCTACACTAACCACCATCAAACACTCAGAGCAGACAATGAACTAGATATCCGACTATAGCGCACGTGGATGTACAAGCTTGCTACTGCTTACTGGAAATTTCTGCCACATGCAGGCGAAAAGGGAAATCACAGTAGTAGCTGGTACTGCATGCCGGCCGATACTGCACGACTCTCCCCTACTACTCAAATCTCTAGCGTTCCAAAACAGCCCTCAATATGATTTAGGCCAAAACCATTTCATTTATAAGAAACACGCCACTTCGGAAGCTAAGCTTAAAATCCAAGTGAAATTCCACTTTGATGCTAAAATTTGAAAATTAGAACTACAGAAATGTTAGAAAAGAACAGTCTTGTGTGTTGCATTTGCATGAATTTCTATACTAACTCGTCCGCAAATAATTCTTACAAATGTTTATTCCTTTACCTACCTTTTGCTAATACGGATAAACTTTCAGGATTTAGGTGTTTAGTATGCTGTAGATATAAAAGGACCACATTAGACTAATAAGGTTTTTAAGAAGTGGTTCATTATGTAATGGCTTTGAAACTACATTAACACGAAAAAGGAAACAAATAGCGATTTTTCACTTGATTCATTGTTTAAAAATTCTAACCAATAACAAAGAATATCTGGAAAGTGGTTACTATATGTGCAAGATTTCTTGAGCGTTCGGGTCCCAAGTCCTTATTCGGTAGGTTTCGCCTATTTCCGTAATCACAGATGACAACTTTGAAACAGGAAATGCGCTACACGCTGTGGCATCTAGTGGCTAATATGCTAAGCTTTCACACTACGCCATTTCATTTTGAGCAATTTTGAATTTAATTATTAGCTAACCATTTTACAACAAATCTAAAAACAAGACTACGTTGTCAGTGTTATGGCTCTCGAAAGGGACACACTATTTTTCGTCTACCTCCGTATAACTGTGATCTGAATGCAACTGAGCTGACGTGGGCAAAAATAAAGAATGTTTACAAAGTACGCAATGTTAACGAGAGCCACAAATCTGCGGAAACTTGCTATTGAAGCGACTGATCCGGAAGGATACGATAAGAAGGTCCAAGAGCTGGAAATGCAATATTGGAGAAACGATGGTGTAATAGAAAATGCAGTTAATGGAATTATTAACACATTAGGGGATACCAGCGATGAAAGTGACGCAGTAGACTTGGAAATCGAATAATCACAAAGCGAGTGAGTGTTTATAGCTGTCATAATATTTGTTTAACACTTTTATGTGTTTTATAACAGTAACTATATAAGCATACAGCATATCGGATAGAGTTCAATTGTTTGTTGCCACATCTCATAACTTCGGCGCATATCCTCGCTTATCTTACCGCAATTTGGCTGAATTGTGTTTTTCTAGGTTGACCACACTGCAGAAACAAAAGCGTGTTAGCTCTCTTTTCTTCCCCTCTGCCCGCACTACACCGTAAATCCAGCGCTGAACAAATCTTGCGCATATAGTAACTGTAATGGCCTCAATGAGATTTTATTTCTTTGTGAGTTACCGATTTATTACACAACTGTCACTATAAAGAGTCTTCGCATGTTATTCCTAGAAAATGCAAGATACATACACAGTTTATTTGTCAAGGTAGTATTTCAATCGTGCCAGTATTTCTTTTGTGTCAATTCTAAGCATGACAAAAATAACGAAACATTTTCCTGAAAGATGCTGATCTTAAGTTTCAGTCTTTGTATTTGAACCACTTATCTATATACACACACAGATACGCTTACATTTTTACTAAAAATTATTTTTGAGGGGAAATTTATTTAGCCTCAAAATATACACATATTTCAAGTAAAATCTTGTAATCGAATTTTAAGTGAATGTAATTATAATTTCGCTAGCTAAGTAAGTAAAATGTAGAAATATCGTTTTCACCGAGAAAAGCAACATTGTAAACCTATCATCATTAACAAACTTTAAAAGGAAAGCGATATCTATCGTGAACATATGTCTATGGCATTCTATAAAATTATATGCTTTTTATAAGTTTTTGATATCTTAAGGGAATGCAGCACCGAAATTGGCTAAAAATATGGGAATAAATATTTTTTTTTTGTTTTGTTTTTGAGGTAATAAAATACTTTGAACCTTATAGTATCATAATCCAACTAAATGTATGATTTTCAGGCATTTAAATACCCTCACATGAGAATTTAAATGCCCATGCACACGTGCATGTCGGCCCTTGGATTCACAGAATTCTGTCATTTGAGTTCGATTGAATGTACTAAATTAATACATTTGAAATCAGCGGGCAAAGTTTCAAGATTAATGTGTTTACGTCAAGTTGATATAAAAGTATCAATTGCATAATCATCTGGTGGAATTTTGTGTGTTGGTATGATGGTTATTTCTTACAATATGTGGCACCATGGAAACAAAACACTGGCTACAAACATTGGAAGTAAATAGTAAAGCTTATATTTTTGCTTTTGTGTGAGTTTTTAACGGTCGGGAATTTCTTGTGTTTCTCGTTAAACTACATACTGTTTATATATAACTAATGAGCTTTAGTCTGCCATTTAACATTTATGAGGGCATTTTATACATCAAAACGTGCATAAAACTGTTATATAAGTTATAGGTAAAACATTCTTTGAAACAACTGACCTTCTGTTGACTGTGTACATAGGATCATGAATAAGCTAAACGATACATGGGAAGGAACACCTAAAAATAACACAACAATGAGAACATACTTGAGGCCTGATGTAAGAAAACTAATGCCTGTGTACCAAAGGCTGGCATCAGATGAAATCCTAAGGAGATATACATTGGGTGAGACACAAAATGCAAATGAAGGTTTACATAGCATGATATGGCATAATTGCCCAAAAGAAATATTTGTTTCAAAGAAGAGACTTCAGGTTGCTGTGACATCAACCATCAGTGAATTCAATTTTGGTTGTTCTGCCTCACTCAAGCTGCAGTCAGACATAATGGACACAGATTTCACCAGCATCTCTAAAATTAGCCAAGGGAAGGACCAATTACGCTTACTTCATTCAGCAATTTCTGCGAAGGTAACTTCTAAAACATCCAGAAGGAAACTGAAATTGAAGAACACTGCTGCAGAAGAGAGAAGGAAGAGGGTTTTAGTCTACTTCAAGGCATGTAGCATGAAGGAAAATGTTTTGTATTTTAAAATTTGATTTACTCAGTTATAGTTTTTTCAACATTTTTTGTCATTCAAAATGTTCCACACGATGCAGTTTTGATTCAGTCCCTTTAAAATGTTCAACACATGTTCTCAGAAAGCAAACAAAGGTTTCTGTCATATGAATTTTAAATATTCATTATATTTTTAAAGTTATTGATATAAAAAGTCAAAGGTTTAATCATGTTTTGGCTTTTTTTGTTTGCTCCATGCCTATTTTCCCCTGTAACTAAAGGCAGTATAAGAAATTCATAGATAGATCTTTTCTTCATAACCATCTGAATATTTTTAGAAATAGAAGAATTAAAATTTTGAAAATTTTCATCACGTGGAGCGGTTTGAATTTTGCCCAAATTTTGAACTTCACAAATTAATTACTAAAACACTATTGAAGATATAACAACCAAATTTTGAATTCTGTGTCCACTATGCACCAGAACTAAGTAGTAAAAATTTCAGCAGTTTTGCTGGATTTGGGGTTTTCGGTGCTGCATCCCCTTAGAATATAGTTGATACAAATTAGATGTTGTAACTTTAAATTACATACTGAAATAGGGTAACGGGTTTAATTGCAAGTCCATGGCCCTTAATGTGAATTACATATTTTTGTGATCGGTAACATCATTTGTTCGATACTAAGCATGTAATTACACCCTCCTGAATCGCCACTCGTTTGTTTTGCAAAAATATTAACTAACGAATGTACGAATGTACTGAATGTGCACTGAATGTTTTTAATTAACACATTATTTAAATGCTTACAGCACACAAATCATTCAATGAAAGTACCCCCTTCCATTATATCAATGTTTCAGTGCGGAAACAAAAATTCGACTGTGAACAAAGTTAGTGAAGGTTATACATGCATGTTACAATACTTTGTTGTTTGCATGGGCGCTCTGAATGTAGTTTTGTTTAATACGAAAGGCCACAAAAGCTTGCCTCTACAGTCTTTGGTATGTAATGTGTATGTTTATGTATACATAATTGCTGTATGTAAGGCCTCATTATAACAGTCACCTTTAGAGCTAACCTGTAACCCCTCTTTCAGTCGTGCACTTTAGCTTACATTGGGCGGTTTGCGCTTATTGCCCTAACCGAGAAACTGAATGACGACAATAATTATTATCTCAATACGTGCTATTCCAAGATTACAAATGTCCCTCAGTACTCTGGTTTCTTTCCGGATATAGCTGCATTAATATTGTTTTTTTTCCCTCTGTTCTATTTGTTTCATTTTGTACCCCTCCTTTAACTACAGTGGTCATATCGATGGCCTCCTTTGGAACATATCGGTGGTGTGAACTCGTATTCCTTGGGTTTTAATCATTAGATGACGCACACATTCGCACTCTCTTTCATACTTCCAGACTCTGGGGAAGATGGGAAATCATCTTGGTTGGAGAAAAATCCCCACCCCCAGCCGGGAGAGAACCCGGGACCCCTAGCAAAGCAGGCGGCTGCACTACTGACTGATCTACGGGGCCAGCCTTAATATTTTGTTGTCGATAAAACGGTCTTAAAAATCCACGCTGTTTCTATGAAATTGCGAAAAACCTGAACTCCACACGGCTTTAAAGAATGACGGATAGAAAATATACTGTCACCCAAACGTCGGAACTCCGTATAGAACCGGCAGTAGCAGCAGGAGACGGTCGGCGTTCGCCACGCCCCCTCGTTTGTCTTATAGCGGTAACGAGGGGTGGCTGAAAAAAAAAAAACATCACTGCGCCGTCTCTTTCTGTTCCACCTGAGTTCTCGAACTTACGGGATATTTCATCTAATCCAGAACATTCTAGATTGGCCAGCTGACCCTATATAAGCAACACGTCGGGCTGGAGGGGAGTCAGTCAGTTCTTGGCGTAAGAGTGCAGTGCTAGTGTACGGACGAGAAGACTGTGTGAGTGCATCGGAGGATTGTACGTAATTGCGAGAGCAAAGTGGAATTGTAACGGACGAACTGGTGAATCGTAATTGTCTGCATTACGTAATTCTGTGTAATTGGCAAGTGTTTAACTTTAAGTCGGTTGAGTGGTGCAATTGGACTTTTAAATTTACGAACCCACAAAGTCACAATACCTTTCTTACTTACTACATGTAGTAGAGACATTAAAAATGTCAAAATCTGAATTTCACTTTGGGTCGCCCTGTCTTCCACATCTGACTGTATTAAATACATGTTCGTCCACTTTGATCTTAATTTTACTTTACTCTCTTATCAATTTAAAATTAAACCCTATTTTATTCCATGTTACACAAGTGTACTGTCGCGATTGTTGCGACTGGCGGCCAGCGTACACAAAGGGACAGATAGTGCATCGCGGAGATAAAATGCTTGCCGAAACAGATAAAGTTAGATGTCTGGAAATTTGGTGTTTCCTCTGGTGCCATTTTACAGAACATTCCACAAATGTCTAGAAATATCAGTAGAGGTATATAAGGAAGCCGGATTCGGCAGTGGAGACAGAGTCGAAATGGAACTGCGTGTGCATACAGCTGTGTTTTGAAACTGAACTATTTTGTTTATGTACGGCTTTTATTTGTGTATGTTACGTGATTCTGCTACTGTAAGGGTTAACCAAAGTGTGTATCTAGGGAAATAAAGAGCATTTTTAACTTGTGCAACTTGGACTTTTAATTCTACGAACCCACAAAGTCACAGTACGCAGTTCTAAACTACCAATCATTCCGCCTAAATTGTATACGTGGTTCTCGCATAAATCCTTTATTTCGTTCATTGCTTATTACAATGTCTACATATATTTGCTCTCAGGCTCATTATTTTTTCGATTCATCCTTGTGATCAACAAGTGCGTTTTCTTCTTAAGGTAGAAGCTTTGCTGTAGTTTCTGAAATCAGGAGTCATATTTTTTCAGAGAGATACTCTTAATATTGACATATAAATTGTTTAATTAGAACATTTTAATTTAAATAAACAATTCTAAATCAGTTTACTAACTCGGAATTGGTATAGATACTATTCTAAAATACAAAAATGCTTTAATTGAAATTGTCTGTAAGAAATTATCTTTATATAAAGCTTTAAAATGCCTATTAGAAAAATGGCGATTTGGAAATTCAGGCATAAAGCAAAGTATTAACTCCAAGAGCTTTAAATACTAACAAAAGGAAGGGGAGTATGAAATGGTTTTCTTGTAAATCATCTTTTCTCTCTCTCTCTTCTTCTTCTTTTTACAAATTTTACCAATTCACTGCCTTAAATACTTAAGTTTTGACTTCCTTGGTAGAAAATCAGACGGAGTTCGAAACACGGAAATATTTACATGAAATTTTGGGTCCAGCACTACTTTCATTCAGCTACAAGTCCAACCACACCTGCGTGATAAATAGTTGTTTGGGGAAATTATAGTTATTAAGAATTTCATGATGATTTATTAACGATTCCTCATAGAATCATACATAGATGTGTAAACATGTGTAACAAAATCTATATTCCTTTATGGCAGCTGATACTGCGTCTTAGCCAAAAATGCCCAAAGAGGAAACGTGGCAGGGCAAAGCCGAACTCATCGATACTAGTATCGATTTACACGTTCACTAACGTTCATTTGTTCCGACCTTTGCCCTTTAAAGCTGCACCCCCGCCCTCTATAATGGCCCTACTTCTAATTTGTGTCATCAGCCGGTGTCAACACTACCGGGGTTCCCCCACCACTGTTCTCTCACAAATTCTACTTGTCCATTGGGGAAATAATGTCCCATTGCCGTTTTCCTGCACCGGCTGTTTGCTCTTTTGTTTCATCATGAGACGAGAGAAACATGGGTCATGTCCCCTAAACCAGCTTAGATAACTGGGTAAGCAATATGAGATTTGATTGCCTTTGATGTTCAGCGCGTATTCTTTACGACCGAGTCTGTCGATCATTACAGAAAATTGAAATATTGCACTCAAAATGAACATCATTACAGTGTTATTAATTCAGCATATGCTTTCAAATGATTCAACCCTGCAAATGTTTCATGCATTATGTAAACAGCGTCACTATCATTTGTTAACATTTGTAAAGAAACGATAAAGAAATGTGACAACGCAGTGGAAATTCAGCTTATTTTATACTGGAATGCTCGATTCCCTTAATCTGAAACAGAATCCCATGTTACACCAATTATGACAGCAGCTGGGTACATTGGGTAAATCTTGCTGTGGGAGAATTCGGTTTCTTATGCGCAGCAGGATTTAGCGGTGTGTCTGTCTATGGCGGCAGAACTGCGGTATTCATATCCATTTAAGCGGAACACCGCTAATTTTCCTCGCTTCTACATGTGACGCAGTTGCTTTACACGTGCAAGGAGGGTAAAGAGAATTGCAGCCCCAACGACGGGCATTTTTGAGATCTTCTAATTATCACGCATAGGATTTCTTAAAAGTCTGCTTCAAGTTTACACTACAAAGAACGCAAAGCAAGGCAGGTCAAGGGTCAATGATAGACAAACAATGTTCGAGTGCTATCTGCAAACGCTAAAAGATTACGAGGAATAGGGTTGATTTGTTATCTACAGTGTCTTTGCATATAAGCCAGAGACGTTCAGCTTTATTTTCTTCCGTCCTGGTTTTAGTGCTTAGAAATTCCTGTCTGGTAACTACCTATCCATATGCAAATTCAGAAACTATATTTGATAAGGTGTACCTTTCGAAATGTTTTAGAACTTTATTTTATTGATGAAGTAAAACAGAAGTAGATCTTGAAGAAAACTTGAGGTCCGATACACCTGCATACTATTGTGGCATACTCCAGTGCCATTAAGTTGCAAAACCGCATATTATATAAATTGTTTGGGTTCTTGTGGTTGAAATTTGGAGCTATGAGTTCTCTTCTCAGGTGAATGGTTATAGGGAAATGGGTTTGTAGATGTTGGTTGCCCAGTAGAATCAATACTTCTCAGATGACTGTAAAATTTTGTTTAATTATCTGGTAGTGTGTTTGTTTCATTAAGACTGAGTTGCAACGGTGACCACTTCCAGTTAAATTCTACCAACGTATTGCATTTTCTTCTCCCGACTAATTCGTCTGACTTCTTCAAGTATGATGTAGCAAGTCTTTTACTAAATGTTACATTTTCTTCTCCCGACTGACACTAACACGTCTCACCTCTTGAAGTACGGTATAGTAAGTCTTTTACTAAATGTTACATTTTCTTCTCCCGACCGACACTAACACGTCTCACCTCTTGAAGGACGATATAGCAAGTCTTTTACTAAATGTTACATTTTCTTCTTCCGACCGACACTAACACGTCTCACCTCTTGAAGTACGGTATAGCAAGTCTTTTACTAAATGTTACATTTTCTTCTCCCGACAGACACTAACACGTCTCACCTCTTGAAGTACGGTATAGCAAGTCTTTTACTAAATGTTACATTTTCTTCTCCCGACCGACACTAACACGTCTCACCTCTTGAAGGACGATATAGCAAGTCTTTTACTAAATGTTACATTTTCTTCTCCCGACCGACACTAACACGTCTCACCTCTTGAAGTACGGTATAGCAAGTAACTTTCCTCGACTTCGCGATTCAGTTCGAACCTAATTCTGCTCTCCACTCTCACTTATCACATGACCAAAATAGCTCACCCTTCTCTCCATTTTTCAAATCCTGCTTTATTATTGGTTTCTGATTTATTTCGATTTATTTTTCATTGGTTTCCAAAACTCATCTAACTCATTTACTTAACGCCTACCCTGAGTTCGGACACGCCTACCCTGAGTTCTTTGTAACGGTATACATCGTTATCACATCAGCAAAATAGAACGTTCTAACCTTCATGCTTCATCGCACCCTGAAAGCCTTTTTGTCTCCATGCATTCCTTGGTACTGGCGATCTATGTTTCTAAGACGTTCAACCCTTTCTGACACAAAGAAGGTAACGGTCCTCTTTCCTGTCGCTTACAGCGTGTAGATTTTACCCGAGTATTCTTCCTACATTGCCTTGATGCTGACATGCCTTACTATATTGAATTATGCTCTTTACTCCCCATTCTTTAATTAACCCGCTATTTTATTCATCATCCTAACCATTCTAATTTCATATTAATATAATCAAATTTATTTTTATATATTGGTTTATCACATTATTTTTTATTTATTAATATTTCTTTCTTCAATATCGAGATTTCTATTAATTTGTTGCCTCCTAATCGCTGTCTGATACTGACTGCGGTTACACTATGCAGGTCAACTATTAGGAATCAGAGGTTCCTACATTTTAGAACTAGGGGAAATGCCGATGCTTTCAAGTATACTGAGAGCAAACCGAGTGGGTTGCAATGATGCTCTAAGTTAATTTGCTCTGCAAGTGAAACGGCTAAAATATTATAGTAGGGGTCAGGTGTTCGAATCATGATATGGATGTGCATGTATTAAAATACCATGTGTTTAAGACACATTCGTGACGAATTAAATGTTTTCTTGCAGTTATACCTATATTCCTGCAATTATATCTACTTTGGGGGATGAAGATGTGCTGATAATGAACAAGTATTTTCTGCATGTGAAGTGAGAGATTACTTTCATATAGTTCACATGCGTCTTTGTTTTTATTATCTATCTTTCTTGGTTATCTAATAATTCCTAAAAGGGAAGATTGTATTTGATGTCTTTATTTGTCGCTTCATGTATTATTTTTCATACGTACTGAAGCCAATTGTAATATAAAGCTGTGATTTAATTTGCATTTATTTAAGCATTTTACTTATCCAATATCAAGAATAAGTAGGATATGTCCGTTACTTTTCGAATAGGTATTGAAAAATTGCAACCAAGATAAATAATAAGAAAATCAAAAGAAAAAATTATACTTTCTTGTACCGGCAAATAAACCTCCTGACTACAAAACTCAAAGGACACTCATGTGTAATGCTAAGAAACAGCCAGTTACGCCTACCGCTCATACCTGAAATATTATTAATGCACAACGCAGGAATAGGAGATTCTCTCGGTACACTCGTGTTATTATGAACCTCATAATCAGCTCTTTGTATGGATACTTATTTTACGATACTTTACCACTTTGTTCTGGTACATATGGCATAATTGCAAAGTCACTGAGATATGGTGCGCAGACTAGGAATTTAATCACATTTAAAAATTAAAAATTACTAACCATTCTTTTATTATAATATTATTTACATCAAATAACTATGAGGAGAGGTTAAAAATTATGCCCTTTCACATTCGGGTGAAGAACGAGGCGTTTTCTTCTATCTCTGATTGCTATGATGTACACTGCACGGTTGCTTCTATCCGCAGAAAATAAAGTCTTCATTCACATGCCTTTAAGCTTTACAAAGGACTGCGAAAATGTATGAAAAAGATGGTGGTGAGGAGTACTGCGAAGTAATTTTCTCTTTGTGAAATATTCTAATTCGTATTCAAGGGTTCTTACGGCATGAAAAACCACTACAGCGTTGTCGGTAGCTTCTTCCAAGTATGAATCTTACTGCTGGATTTTTACATATCATTTTGTTGGCATTTGCCCACTCAGCAGACCACAAGAATTTTACTCAACCACAAAGTGGTTTTAGGATTCTCTTTATTTCCCGCAGTCCCCTAAGGAGGCATCTTCACTATGCATCATTATATTTTAACCTCCACTGCTTGGAAGTCATTGCCTTGGTTTGGGCATAGTTTCATCATTAAAGGGAATGCCAGATTAGAGAGTACTTCTATTTTCTCTTCATGTACATCTTAACAGAAGTGCGGCTGTTCCTCATCTACTCGTTAAAATTTATTTGTTATATTGTAAAAGTGCAGGATACTATCTGCCCACACAAGAAGCAAAGCTGAGGAATGTGTGACATAATCACTTTTGCTGTGTTTATGCTCGTCTTCCGGACATGATATGAATCCTAGGTTCACAAAATGAAATATGTAGTGTTTAACGACCGGTTCTGCTACATGAAATCAATATGGAATGAGTTGGTGGAGGAAACCGGAGGTCCCGGAGAAAACCCGCCCCAGCGCCGTGTTGTGCATCACAAATGTCACTTTGCGTTTGCCTGGGATCGAACCCTTGGTGTGCCCGCCTAGGTAGCGTAGATGGTAGCGTGCCTGCCTCACGTTCAAGAGGTCCCAAGTTCGAATCTCGGTCAGGGTGAGTTACCTGTATAAGCTTTTCCGGGGGTTTCTCTTATCCTGAAAGACGAACGTTGGGTAACTCTAAGCTCTGTGGACCCTGGGACTCTATATACTCTGTGGACGCATCATTTCACCCATTCCATTCATCGTCCGATATGACTTAACGTCAGAGTACGCAAATTAAAAGTGAGAATCGAGCGCTCTAACCACTCAGCCACAGCGCGGCATGCTAGGTTCATAGTGCTGTCATCCATACATAATACCTATCACTGTAGTTATTGTGCTGCTCAAATGATTACCCTGGCTTTATCTTTGTTGATAGAAACGTCTCAGATAACGCACTGATTACTCCACGTGGACATAACATCTATCCGTCATTTGTGATTCCTTAGCATTCCATTGGCTGAAGTGATGCGTTAATTGGTGATTAGCACACTTCGAGAAGCTTGTCAGTACCTCTCTAACTCTTACGAGAGTAATCAGTGCGTTATCTGAGATGTTTCTATTAACAAAGATAAAGCCAGGGTAACCTATTGATCAGCACGACAATACTGAAACCAGAATTACATCTGGCAAAATGAGTGACTCACATACACTAGTTTCGTGGTAACCAGATCCACTAATAGGGCAGATAAACAGTTCAAACCCCTCTCCCCTTCGTTCCCGCTTACCTCCTGGTGGTGGGCACACTGTATAAGCATCTGCAACCAACTATAACTAATTCCAAAATAGTGTATATTCAATAAAAATAATGAACATTAATGGCTGACTACTTAACCAGAATATTAAATTCTAAACAGTTGTAGTTAACATAAAAATATTTTTATGCCCTAAAATTTTGCTTCAATATGTTTTAAGTTTTTCATACTCTATTAATCTAATATGTTTACTACATACATTAGATGAAACTCTTACGTCAACTTACAGCGAAATTAAAATATGTGCAACATTAAATCTGAGCTTTACGAACTTTATTTCGAAATAAAACTAGCCTTGACTGGAGTTAACTCTATGACTAAAGCTTCAAAAGCGACGACAGGAGGAAAATACCTGTAAAAATTATCTCAATTTAAGGCATTATAAATGTGATAAATTAAATTATGAAGTTTGACCAAAATCTTTGTCCCGCAAGCAATTTCCTATTGAACGTCCATAAGATATCATAACTCCCAAACTGTAAACTTAGATTGATAGTGATGAAAACAAAGAAGGTGATGGTGATGATGCTGATGATGATGACGAAGAGGAAAACTGCAGCACCAAAAACCTTTGAGATAAAAACTTTTATCGTCTAGGGAAAACGCTGAAGATTCGTAGTGCCTTTAGTGACATCTGTCCCGAAGAAAACAATCAAAGTAGAAACAGCAAAGCCAGCAAATAGGCTGCTGCATGAAACCTCGTCCGAAGCAGAAATCAGCAAATGAGAAACCAAGCCATGAAGAAAAATGGACTTGCAGTGCACCGTGAAGTAGAGCAAAAATGAGCTGATAGAAAGGGCTGAGGAAGAGAGGGATTAAGGGACCAAAACTGATGCTGGATGAAGGGGAGAAGTTATTGCAAAGTTTCCACTCTTGTACAGCCTTAGGGAATGAAATGATCCCACTAGATTAATGTAATGGCCTGACTGCAAGGCACGCTGAGGTCAGGGTTTTGTGAGACAAGAATCCATCCAAGTACAAGTTAGGTTCTAATTTTCCTGAATACCAAACAGCTAGATAGAAGCTAATGAGATTGTTCAACCTGCATGTTGACTTTTAATGAAATATGTTTACAACCAGCATACAAAACTCTAGACAGGAGCTTCAGAAATACATTGAAAAATATATTGATTTCATAGTTTGAACCTTCTTCCAGAAACCGGAATCTGAAAACCAAATAATTTCAATGTGGCCTTCAATTTACTACCAGGAATACTCTCATGTTAATATACCGAGCGGGATGGCTCAGGCGGTGTCGTCTGTGGCCCGAATTCGGGAGACTCGGGTTCGATTCCCGTACCCGACCTACCTGACCCTGGGTTTTTTAGGGGCTTTCCCGGGTCGCCAGGCGAATGCTGGGTAGGTTTATTACATCGCCGAATTTCCTGTCCCTCCATTTCTTCTCCATTGTCATTTCACATAATCTCTCATCTGGTGATCTGTTTCAGGGTAGAATGTTGGCGGGTGTCTCGCGCTGTCGTGAATCCTTGGGTCGACCGCCCTCTGTTTCCTCTCGCCTCATCCTTGCTCCCGGGGAGCCCCACTTGGGGATTAGGCAAAATAAACCAAGATTTAGGTACCGAATTCTCTCTGTAGTAATCCTAATCATAATCATATTAACATGTATATCTTTTCTAATATATATTGTCGCGTACGTTTTGGTGAAGAAATTTAATTTATTTTAAAGTATTTATCGGAATTTTAACAGTATGGTGTTTCTCTATAAAATTGAGTTACTATTTCTTGGTTTAAAGATGTTGAACCTCATAGCAGGGCAATGGACGAGAAATGGACGGGGCAATAGCCGCACTTGTATGTGGAACTCAGCAGGTTTGGCCATTGAATCTAACAACCGGAAGCTAGATGGTAGCGTGTCTGCCTCACGTTCAAGAGGTCCCGAGTTCGAATCTCGGTTAGGTTGAGTTACCTGGATAGGGTTTTTCTCCAGGGTTTTCCCTTATCCTGATAGACAAATGTCAGGTAACTCTAAGCTCCATGGACCCCGAACTCATTTAAGCATCATTTCGCCCCTTTCATTCATCGTCCGATATGACTTAATGTTGGAGGACGTAAATTACAAAAAGAAAATTAACAACTGAGAGTTCGCAACCAGCGTGTCTTGTGGACTTTGGACGGACACGGTGGATAGAATGTTTTCAAACATTGGTAAGATTTGTGCTGAACTAATGTGAAAAGATTCCGGGTTCGCTGATTCGCCCCCCATCTCTCTCTCTCTCTCTCTCTCTCTCTCTCTCTAGTTAATTGTTCATACTTACAGCCGCGGTTTTTGGCATGCGTGGGCTAGTCTGAGTTCTTCTGCAGGGGATCACCGTCTCCTCACCCCGTACGGACATAACTCCGAAAGGTAAGACTCCTCCGGAGTTTCAAACATTCATGTATGAACTGACATAATATCATCATGTTATCGTATACAAGCACTGTTGTAAACGGGCATTAAGATTCGGAGTGAAAGCAGACAAAATGTACTGCGGTTTTGTTTCTTAACCCCTGAACTATCCTTGCTCTACCGTTTGATTCCCAGGTATGCACTCCAGTCGCCATTCCACTCCTGGTGTGCGACAATATCAATAGTATAGGTATATAACAAATATTGCGTTCAACAAAATTAATGTACAGATTTCATCCAACATAGACGGCATTACATAAAAGGACTTTTAGAAAAGTAAAGTTCTGTGTTTCTGTAACTCCATAACTCAAAAAGTTTACATTAAGATGAATAAGTGAATTATTCTGTGACGTCCTCCTCGCCCTGCATGTCTTTTGTTTCAATCATAAACCGTAAGACAACATCTCATTACATAAGTACTGTCGTAAAAGCGCCCAGTTTGTCAGATGGATACTTTATGTGGAGTTAACGTTTCTGAGATGCTCATGTTTATTGGTTTGAATTAACGTTTATTAACGTTTGAATTTATTTTATTTCTCCTTTTCCATCTTACTCCTGATCATGCAAAGAAAAAGAAAGTTCAAAGATGTCTCTGCTCTTGTAATATTTGTATATCACTTAAAACCTACTGTATTCCCCTAAAACCTGTTATATTTACGAGGAAATATGCAATAAAGTCATTTCTATAAATTGTTATCTTGACCAATATAAAGTACATAGAAGAATAAACGCTTGTAAAAATAATTTGTTTTATAATGAGTAGATAAATCTGTCAGTGCTTACATCAAATTTATGCTTCTAAAAACAACTTACTCTGGTATTCTGAGGCGAAAGCTTTTGGTGTGGCCATAGAAATTAAGAATTTCTTCGTAAGACTAGGATTATGATACACTTAATACTGCCCATTCTGACCCATTGGTCTTATGTGATTTCCCCGTGTTGGTAGACGAATAGCAGAGTAATTCCTCTTCTATCACGACTTCCATTTCCCTCATTTTCCTATTTCCATAATTTCCTTCACTGTCATCTGTTTCAAGCAGCAGGAAAAGGCGAGGATGTTTGTTTATCGCGGCTTGGCGATGTTAATGCACTTTGTAGAGATTTTTCTGTGATGTCCTTCGGGACTACTGTTCAGCAAGGCAAAGAAGGTCCCTGAAATGCATGTGCTACCTGACACAGTGGGACAAGGACAGCGAATGTGTGTGGCAGAGAACGCCTGCTACGTAAGGAGCAGAACCTTTAAAAAACATGCGCCCTATTCACTCTGTACACAAAAACCGAGAAGATTCATTCACAAAAGTAGAAGCCGTCAGAATGTTTTTGAATGGTCTGCTACTGTACTGACATGGGGTGTCATAAATCTGTCCAGGGAGTGTGTGGGAACCTTCGCCAACCCCCCTGCGTCTCAGCCTCGGAGACTTACTTTCCTGTAGAGGACAGTACTCGATTAGGACTGCCGCCTCTAGCTCTCTCGGGCGGACTTCGTTTCTGGAATCCCGCTCTTGCGGTCTTGTGCGAGGTCTTGTTTGGGAGCATATGCTTTCAAACTGGAAATGTTAAGGACTCCGTCTGCATTTGCGAACGATGACATTCGAAGCTGTTTTCCCTTAGAGTGCCTCCTCTCATCCCTCTTTCCCAGAGATCGCTGTAGATGATGAGTTGACCGCGCGGCTTTCCATTGCTATGAACCTGTATTTTCACGATAAACTTAATATAACGTGACTTAATGCGACTTCTCATTGTTAGCTTTCTCCTTCCCGTTACGGGAATTTGAAGGTGTTTGTCACATAATAGAGCTTAATTATCGATCTTTCTACATGCTTGAGTCATTACAGGCAGTGAATAGTGATTCATGAAATGAAATGTTAATTCGAAAGGCAAATTTGGAAGGAAATATTCCACACTGAAGTTTAGGAATATTATGAAAATCTGTAAAACTCAATCAAAGAGGACGGTCCTGGCAGGATTTGAAAAACTGACCTCCCGTTCTCACGCCTTATCTAATGGGATGGCCCGTAAGTCCTGGAGCTGCTTCTTTTTAAGCGAAAGTTAATAAGTAAATAAAAGTGAAATAAAAAAAAATGTTTTGGTGATGCGTTGTACATGATTTGATAGAGAATTCGTGCTCTACAAAATAGTTTGTCTAGATTTTGTTGGTTTATATAATGTTTGTTCTATTCAAATAAAAAATTGAGTGTCAAGTCGACAGTAAAAGGTATTTACTGTTACACTCAGATATTGATAGGCTTCAAAGAAAGCGCTTTTTACTTTCTCTACTAGATAGAGAAGTACAACACTACGTGTGGTAAAAAGGGTCTCGATAATGAGACTTCACGGAAATACATGTTTCGGGACCTCCTGAATCTAAAAAGGAACAGCATTTTTAGAAAAATATGTGTACTTGCATGTGTTTTCCTTGTACAAAAACATAAAAGGGAAAATTAAAAATAAAATTGGTTAACTATCAAACTTTCAAGATGGAACATTACGATATTCAATTTACGTCCTTCAACTTTAAATCGCATCGGAGAATGCATGAAATGCTTGAAATTTTATAGCCTCAGATAGCGACGGGCTCTTAAAATATTTGACAACCGCTTATAGCCTTAGTATATTCCCATATCCCCTTGTACCTACAAGAAAATTTTCAATAAGATATTACTTATTTCGATTAGTATGAAGTAGACAGAGGAATAAACATTTTTTCGAAGGTTTAAGGTCCCTTCGAAATCAACAACGATTCTGCATCGTCGTTTTAAAGTTTCGTAAGAAGTTTTGCATCTAGCATAATATTCACCTCTGATATTTTTTCCTTTATTATATGTTAAATTTATCACTAAGTTGGGCACAGCTTTGTGAAAGTGTTTACTTCTTTTGTTGTTTTGCAAGGAGCACTTCTTATATCATAAATCTGTTTCCCTGCTTCTTTTAAAGTGCTTCGTTATTTTTTCACGAGATATTTCATAGTTTCTTCTTGTGTTATACTCATACCACTGCAGATGCAGCCGTCGACAAATTTATAGCAGGTCGTAGTCATGTATTTATCTTGCACAGTATGCAGTGCATTCGCGCCTCTTGGATTCGTAAATTTTATTCTTAAAAGAGAAAAGTTGACATTTACTGCTCTATTGTGTGCGAAAGCTTCGCTCTTGACTTTGAGCATTTTTCATTCTGTCCACAATATGATGTACAGAACGTATATTGGCCTAAGATCAGGAGCCCTGCAGATACAAAAGCATAAATGAAATTTTCAAATTCTTTGAATTAGATGCACAAAACTGCATTTAGCCGAAGTAAACGATCCAGTAGACAGAGATTATCCTCCTGATGGACAATTGATAATAGTCACACAATTTTTAAATTATCATATGGTTTAATCCTCAACACGTGACAGGTAACTTATGTAAGTACAAATTTAAAATCAACTTTACGTTTAATCTGAGCATCTTATAATTATTACTCACTATGAGATGTCCTCTTGAAGCTTTTCAGCTGGTGTTAGGTTATTTGAATGTGAAACCATGTCCTTTACTCTGCCTGTACTTGTACAACATTAATTACTAATTTCTGTTAAATATTGCGGCATTTAAACCGTTAGGTCATATCGGGTGATGAGTGAACTGGTGAAATGGAGTTCAAATGAGCCCTTGGTCTATAGAACGTAGTTACGGGACATTAATCTATCAGGATATGTTTTTTTTTTTCTTTTTTAAGGTAGAGGAAAAGTCTTCAAAAGACGCCGAACTCGGCGAGTTGGATTCTTACCAACTAAACCACCCCTGCGAGCCACAAGAGACTTCTTTCTGGAACCACCAAAAGGTATTACTTTAAGAAGAAAGGCGAAAGATGGTCGAAATGAAATGTAATGTGTAGTGTTTAACGCCCGCTTTTACTAAATACGGTACCGCAGGCGGTGACATTGATGATACATGAGATGAAGATGGAGCACCGGTTGAATGAGATGGTGGGGCAAACCGGAGGTCCCTGAGAAAACCTGCCCCAGCGCCGTGTTGTCCACCACAAATCTCACTTTGCCGTCGCCTGGGATCGAACCCTGGCCGCCTTGGTGAGAGCCAAGCAGTCTAACCATTGAGCCACGGCTGGGCCGTAAGATGGTCGACATACTAATGTACCAATTGAAGGTATATATCACCTAAGGCCCTGAAAAGGGGAAGGTGATGCACTGGTAGATGTTGGGAGTATAAGCAGCGACCAGTTTACTCTCCGGGTTCATCCTGCTCCTTCACTTTGAGGATTGAAGTGATCATTGCATATATAGCATGCTAGTTCTCCCTGGACTCCAGCATAAGTGGAAGAATATTGTTCAAAGTAACAATCTGACCAAGTTGGGCGTAACAGTGATGATGGATGTCAAGTCATTTGGGGCAATCTAAAATCGTATGCTCCGGAGTGTCCGTTTGTGCACAGTACGAGCAGAGGTCGGTGTCATTGAGCCCCATATGGTTCAAGTAAGATTTGAAACGGCCTTGGCCGTTCAGGAATTGGGTGGCATAATATCAAAATTCTCCGTGCTTTCGATAGAGCCAGGATGCGATCTCAGGAATCAGCAACTTGGTCCACTGTGCCTTTCGGGTTTCCTGGGTCCATTCTACCTGCCACTGTCGAATGGTATTGGCCCGAACCAAGATCCTTTCCTGAGGCGAATCAGTCCCATGAGCTTTGGTACGTTCCTTCACTAGGAGATGGATTGGTATAATCCCAGCGACAACCTGCAGAGCCCTCGTGGAGGTAGTCCTATATGCACTACAGATACGCAGTGCAACCTTCCGCTGTAGGAGCAGGAACGTAGTTCAGTAGATTGCCTCATCAAGGCAGGACTTCTAAGCTGGTGCACCATACAGAAGAATGGAATGTACCACATTACCAAGAAGTTTCCTTGTGCTAGGTTCAGAATAAGATAAAACAACTGAAAAGCCGTTGGCATCTAACTTACCCTAACCGAAATTCGAATTTGGGACATCTCAAACGATTCCACAACCACAAAACGTTTTATTTATTTTCTGATTTTCAAAGCTTTTCTTGCGATTGACTTGATTCCAACCGGTCACGATTACCTCTATAACGTTTACCGTATTATATCCTATCTTTATTTAGTTAACTAGCCCTGTCCCTTTTATAACGGATGGTAGAGTATTGGCTTCATTCTGAATTTATCAAACTTCTACACAGCTTATCGCATTTGAAGATTATATAAGAGACAGGTTCGTCCTCTTCATTACATAATCTGCCTACTGCTTCTTATTTGAAGATTCCCGTTGCATGAAGGTATTTCTTTAATATGCTATGTCCCTTCAAGAGCCTGGTTATCAGGATTATTTGGAATATTGGAAAACAGGTATATTTATAAATGTGAGAATCATTCGCTTATTATGCTTAGCCGTTCTTTCAACTATAATAGACTACAAATTTCAGTTCCTAAATTACGAATAACCAATAAAAGTTTGATAATTATTGTAGCATCTCAAAAGGATATTTGTCCTACAGATTAATACTTTCCTTGACAGTTAACCTAAACATCTGGAGTATTTTATATATTTAATTCTACGTTTCTAGTGCTCGTAGAAGAAAGTTCAAAATCTTATAAATAACTGGATTTCTGCTCCTATAATGTTACATTATTAGAGAAAGCCTTTAGATGTGTAACTGTAGGAAATATGGCACATAATCTGCACTGTCTTATACGAGTGGACTTTTAAAACTCTGGTTATGTTTATTATCGCTACCTTTAAGTTAATCCCTGTTATACCTTTTGCAACCAAAGTAAGGACTTTTTGGCGCCTTTAACCCATCCATTTTGTGCTTCAACTTTATGCTTCCTTGGTATTTGTTATCTTTAAAAAAATCTTAAACTGCACTGGAGTAAGCAGTCGACTGATTATTCCAGTATGATCTCGCAGTTCTCCAAATCCCATAATATTTTCAGGATTATTTGTAGCAGTGGTGCTCTCTATAGCTACATCATTCATCACCATCGTCGTTGTGGTCATTGTTGATATTCCAGCACGTAAAACCAGAGTGGTCATACAACTAAGCAGTTGGTGCCATGCTTTCTGTAATGACCTCAGGGTAATAATGAAGAATACATCTCAAATTTAAAAGCAAAATAAAACTTAAGCCTTTGTGTTTCTCGCTCTGCTAACCCGCATTCAAATTCCTGCTGAGTGAATTTCCTGTATGATATTGTGTTTTGACGTTTTCATTGCTTCTGCAAGTGCTTCAGGTGGATACTTAAAGACTGCTTGCACATTCATTTTGTGCTCTAATTTATATTCCTACATTACGTAAAATATAGTAATGCATAATAAAGGAAACACAAACCGTTACAATAACCTTCGTTGATGAGGGACTTTCTATTGTTGGGAAAACTTTGCTACAGAAACTCATTTTTTATCTCTTATAGGACCCGAATCCCAAGAGATCTTGGAGTGCGGAGTGCACGATATTACATTCTACTTCAGAAAGTCGTTATATGTGGTTTTAAAAATGGAAGCCAGTGCTGAATAAAACACTGCAAATCTTACCTGTACGTTTCACAGTCATGTGATCATGTTTCACAGTCATGTCCTCAGTATCAAAGAGATTTTAAGGTGTGCTCCATAAAGTTTACCCCAAATATAAAGAATCATTAATAAATTAACCGCCATAGAAATGCCACATTTGTAGCACATCTTAAAGTTAGACTCCATCGCAAGTATAAGATGGGTATACAATAAAGCGATACCAGCTTCTATCCCATGATCTTCTTCACATAGGAAAGATGTTTTGTTGTCTCTGGTTGTCTAAGTATAAATTTGAATTGATTACTACTATATGGAAGCGGGTAGTAACGAACTCTACTCCAGCCAGTGAAGAATGTGAAGCAGTTATAAGCATAATCTAATACGTTTTGTTATCACCTATACACATTTGTATAGTTCCTTAGTAATGTAAAAATAATATATTTATTCCTATCACCAATATACGATGAAAGAGCAAAATTATGAATATAAAGGTTCCCAGCAAGTTAAATGGTGTAGTAATGACAGTGTGTTAATCATTGAGAATAATAATTGACTCAGTTGATGAGTTTATATATCGATTTCGTAATTTCGACTTATTCCTAAAACATTTAAACTTAGGTTGCACGTTCCCGAGAACCTTGCAATTCTTGATACATAAAACTATTATACAAGACATTTAAATGTTAATTAAAGATCTCAAACACCATAAAGGCAAAACATTGTGTATATCTAATATAATAAAGATTTAAAATAATATGCAAAGTTGTACATTTTGAAATATGATTTCTCGTTGATGCAGTTGAGTGGCTTCCAGATTGTCACAAAACTTCTTAAATTAATACGAAAGTGAAGCAGATGTGTAATAAATACGACTCATCTAAAAATTAATAATATTTCGCTTCACTGTGGTGTTCCAATACAGTTAAATCTCGATATATTCTTAAATTAAGTTTATAATAATAATAATAATAATAATAATAATAATAATAATAATAATAATAATAATAATAATAATAATAATAATAATAATAATAATAATAATAATAATAATAATAATAATAATAATAATAATAATAATAATAATAATAATAATAATAATAATAATAATAATAATAATAATAATAATAATAATAATAATAATAATAATAATAATAATAATAATAATAATAATAATAATAATAATAATAATAATAATAATAATAATAATAATAATAATAATAATAATAATAATAATAATAATAATAATAATAATAATAATAATATTTATTGAGGTACTAAGCTTTTACAATTTTTTGGACTGCCCTCTGTTTTGGCCCAGGCCACTGCTACACAGGAGAGTTCATTAAGTATATTTACAGACGTGTTACAATATGTGTTATTACAGAATAGTCACTTATTATTCGTCCTCTCTTTTTACAGTCCATACCCACTTGTTTTTAACCTTACTTAAAAACTGACCTATGTTTTTATAATTTTTACTTAAATTAAGTTTATTAGAAGATCGTGATATACGTATCGCATACATATATTGTTGCAAGCAGGTCCAACTGTCTTCTGTTTTCTTAATCGCTAAATAGTGGCTGTAATCCCACTTGCTTTCTTTGTTCTCTTCTATAATTTTGTACTGACCGATGGTCAGTTCCTAATTTAGTGCTTAATTAGAACTTGAATTAAGCAAAAATAAAAACGTTTGGAGCCTAGTGTGTTACTTCTTGTTAATCGACATAAACATCTGCAGAATCTTTTATTGCAACTTTTTGTAAATACAATGAGAGTAGGAAATAAAGTTGTAGTATTTATTTTTATACGTCATGTTTTGTTAAGAATAGTCAAAGAGATTATTTATAATAAAATAAAGAAGTAATGTAAATTAGGTAATGGTGTAACCATGACAACGTAATATGTTAAGTAGTTGAATGTTTTAAAAGATTATGTTCTTCTGTTTATGAAGGTCTTAGGGGTAAGACGTATAGCTGTCTATCCAAGCGTGTGTAGAAACAATTTTGTATATGCATCAAAGATGCATAAGTAGCGTTTGAACAAGAAAAGAAATAGTTCACTGTGGAATCTACTTCTGGTTGTAAAAAGACTACATCAATAATATTTGTAATTGCTTCAAAGAGCTTAAAATTGTTTATAAGGAATTAATTTTCCATTTTTGAACAAGAAACGTATTATTTTCTTTAAAGATAGTAATACTATCTTTATCAGACCCGTTACCGCGATCCTGGGAAAGCAAAAGATCGCATCGGTCAACAATTACAGATGCGCCTAATTATCCAGAGTTCCAGGAGAAACTTCTAGATTTTTTTCCAGATCATCAACAAAGATGAGAAATTAATCTGCATCCATCTTCGTCCTAAATAATCCTGCTTCAAGCGCTGCCACAATGCGTCGCATCATCATGGCATCTTCAAACACCATCATTGCGCATAAAATATTGCTACAAGATGGCTTTCCAAACTGGAGCTTCAAGATAATTCACTCGGAGATCTTCTTACCATCATCCTTCCAAAGTATTACTACAAAGTGATGTGACTTTGTGGGTTCGTATAGTTAGAAACCCGAGTTGCAGATATTCCAAATGTTCTTTATTTCCGTAGAAATACACTGTTCAATTCTCACGTAACAACATTACGTCACATACACACCACAATCTACCAAGTTCGGTGACAATAACAAACAGTGTTTTGATTACATCTGTTTACAACATCAGCCTAGCTGTTTACTGCTTACGACTGACTCTTGGCGAGTCGTCGCTCCCTTAAATACCTCATTGATAATTCTAGATATTTGCGGAATAAGCAAGAAATCGAATGTTCTATACAACAATCAAGATATCACTAGAATTTTTCATTTACCTCACGTATCTGTATCGGTAATTTTTTTATCTCCGGCGCTATGTTTATCTGCTTATGCAAGCTCTTTATCTCCGTGAAACACTATCCGTCTGTTATCTATTTGCGGATTTTCTGAACAAAAATTTTTTCGAGGTCTTGTATATCTTGTTAATCTTTGTCATTTAGAAATTTAAATTAGAAGCTGTGTTATAGTCTATATCCGTCAAGAAGAACAGGAAATGTCAGTAGTGAAAAAACATCACTACAACGAGAATACCCCGTTAAATACATACGGGTAGCCGAGTTCGATGAGGCACGGACGTGGGTGAATCTAGAGGTTTGCGGTTCAAGTCCCGCAAGCAGCGTCCTCTCTGACGATTTTTTTCTTTCTCTTTTCTGGTTTTCGCAGTCGCTATAACTGGCAAATGCAGGGGAAGTACCCTATATATGGATCTGGAACGTTTCCTTCACAAGTTTCCTTTGAAAATTAGAATTTAATTTCATATATCAGCAGTTCCCACAGTATAAGAAAGACATACTACTACCATTACTACATATTGTGACTCTGTGGGTTCGTAGAATTAAAAGGCCGAGTTGCAGAAATTAAAAATATCCTTTATTTTTGTAGAAATACGCTAATAGATTACAGCAGCATGACATTGCGTACACCATAAGTCCACCAAGGTCGATGACGATGACAAACAGTGACAGCAGATTACATTAGCTCTCGTTACAACACAGCTGGCTGTCTGTCATTTCACAACACTGTTCCACAACTCACTGTTTTACAACTCTTGTTGCACAACAACAACTGCCCTGCTGGCGTGTCACAATCCCTTTTTATATCTCCATTCATAACTCGAGAACACTCTAGAGCAAACAAGAAAAACAATCATTCTCGTCAATCGAGATATCTCTAGAAACTTCCAGACATAAAATCCTACCTGTGCCGGCGAGTCCTTTATTTGAGGTAACATCGTTTGCCGGCTTTCTAAACACTCGCCGCGTTATCGTTAACTGCTTATTCAAGCTCGTGAAACATTATCCGCCGTCTATTATCTATTTGTGCCGAAACGTTTATGCCCAGCGCCACGACATATACACATTTTGTCTATTTAGAGTGTATCAGTATAAGAAGTATAACATACTCAATTTGCGGCTAGTTGTGACATGTGCTTGCTGAACAAACTGGTGCTGTGATGACATTTAAGAGGTAGGTGGCTGTGTTGTGTTTGATAGGGATAGTGACGCTAAGTGGTGGAACATTGTCCCACAAATGTACCTCTCCGTCCAGCAAACAGAGGGAAAGAGCAATATGGGGTGGCCAGATACCTGATGTATTTTACGTTTATTCGTCACCATGTTTGATCACAGTGTTTGTGTGAGTCTGGCACTCCTGATAGCTTCGCCTGGGTGCCTTCTCTTGTTTTGTAATATCCGCCTCACTGCCTGCTTGTCTTTCCGACAAACATCACCAGTTGTTTTATAGCTATTTACACACAGCCCCAATGCGTTTTGTTTCCGCGGGGGTGAGGAAGAGAAAGACTTGTCATTGGGGATGTTGGTACAGGAAATGGTATCCCCCTCATTGGCAGGTTGCGTCGATGTCAGAGTCACTTCCGTGGTTTCTGTGAAAAATCCGTAATGAGCTGCTGTCACTCTTCTCTGTTTTCTTGTCAGAATGACATCTAAACATCATTGTTAACCAAATGAATAACGCTTCAGCAGACCTCACTTGTTACCTAGTACTCGTTACTGCCTTAAAGTGGAATGAGCAGATACAGTTAGGCTGTTTTTACGATAGTGTTTTTATATGTGTCATGCGTGGGAAGTTGAAATTCCTGCACTTTGTGCATTTTGCATTTCTACCGAGAAAAATAAAATGTATTTAACTATTGATAGTGTAATTGTTGTTGCAGATGTGCAATGTAATCGTATTATTATTTGAAGTTTTATTGTTTATATCTTACCATTTTTACTTTCATTTATTTGTTAACATTTGTTTACGGTTTGTTACCAGAAATATTTTATTGCAAAGTACCGTTAAGTTAAAGGTTGCGTACACGAAATCCCAAGGTAATTGGAGGAACAAACAACATTAGGGTCTTCAGAAACAACAAATGATTTCAGCTTATTTCTTCGAGAATAAAGAACTGTGAGAGTACTGTAGAAATGAGTTTGAAAGATATAAAAGATTAAAAGGAATGCCAAGATATGACATATGAGCCGCAAATCCATTAGCCAGAAAGGAATCGTTTGAGAGACAAAGACGGATCACCGTGTCATGGGATAGGCGTTTTATCATTTATTAGCTGTAATGGACACTAATTATGAAGACTGGGGTCGAAAGTTACATAAGGCAGCTCTGAATCAGCCAACTACCGTCTAATTTATTGGTTTCGGACATATCGAGATCTGAGTGTGCCTATTAATCAAAGCCAAGTAGAGTGCAGGTTTGTGAAGCTATTCGGCTTTAAATGATTAAAAATCCATAGCGAGGTGTTGTATTACACTAACCACTGATTCAAGTTCGTGAAAAATACTGTGTCGTCCAGTTAAATAATTTTAAAAGAAATATGAATACTTCATTCTTAACCGGTAATAATTGGTACTTCACTAGTTCTTTTATACAACTATGCTTTATAAATGTGATGGACATAAGTGTAATCATATATTATACAGGTAAATTTAAATTAAACAAAACTAAATTTTTTAAATTTATAGTGTTGATTTTAATTGCACAATAATAAGCTTAACGTTTCAATAATTTATTCCGTGGTATATAGGGCAGAAAAATAAATATACTTTTATGTTATAGGCTTGTATATTTTAAGCACCTTCCATTTCCCCATTTTAATTACGACATTTAGGAATACTGAATAGATTAATAAAGTAAATTAAATAATAATTAAAATTCCTACTTTGAAAGTTTACAATTCAAGCGTAAGTTTGGGAGACTGCTGCCTTCACATCATAATACAAGTACATTAATTTCACTCGGGTTATATATTATTAAGTGTAGAACGTTTACCTATACCATTACGAGCTATCGAGTATAATATTAATGAGCGATAAAACATGCAGTTCGTTGTTAAGAAATCTCTAGCAAAACTAAGATTACAAAGTACTACTTTTTACCAATACTGCAATAAACCTCAAAAACTTATCTTTTAGCTGTTCAACCTGCCCGCTTCAAGGTTTTATTATTCGTCACGGAATAATGAATCGATATCCGCCTTGCTTTAAACGTGGATAATCGGAAGGAAAGACATGGAGAAATTACAGTAAGAAAAATTACGTCTTGAGACTGCTTGAAAATCATGAGCTATAGAGCAATGTGAAACTTGATACTTCATGTCAGCTTAACATATACACATTGATCTTATAAGGTATAATACTATATGTAGAGAGAGAGAGAAAAAAAACAAGAAGAGCGAAAAGATTTCAATAACAAAATCAGGTACAATAAGTTAGAAAATTTCGTTAATCTAGAGGTTATTAGCAATTCAATATAACATATTCTCCGTAACGAATAAAGAGAACAATACAGGAAAAAACTACAAGCAATGACCTTTTAATTGAATGTAACGCATAAATTCATTTTTTCTAAAATATCAAATAGTAGAAGAGCTTTGGATATAATTATTTAAGCCAGATAAGATTTAGAGTCTCATAATATGTGCTTCTTATTACAACACAATAAATAACTTAATAATAATAATAATAATAATAATAATAATAATAATAATAATAATAATAATAATAATAATAATAATAATAATAATAATAATAATAATAATAATAATAATAATAATAATAATAATAATAATAATAATAATAATAATAATAATAATAATAATAATAATAATAATAATAATAATAATAATAATAATAATAATAATAATAATAATAATAATAATAATAATAATAATAATAATAATAATAATAATAATAATAATTCACACTACATAAGCTGCTTAAGATGGAACCTAATTCTTAAATGCAAAGAAAATACCCACATTTTGACACAAATAAGCCAACAAATAAATATATACATAAAAAAATTTATCTCTCTGAGATGTTGCACTTGCAACAGAATAGCTGCTACAAACTATTATTTCTCAAGCTTATCTTCCTTTTTACTTAATGTTAATGTAGATAAACCTTTGTACATATCGATTCATTTTAAATTTCGTTGTAGGTATAAAGTGTTAGAAAAAGCCGAAACCAAAGTAAGATTTTTAAAAGCGCGTACCTCTAAGTCAGTTCTCCTTGCTTGACATCACAAGGAACAACTAAGTAGTGACTGCACTTTAAACATAATGGTTTTGAAACATTTATACCAATAATAAGTTATATGTGCGGAAATGACTGACGGCAAGAAAAAGTTATTTGAAATAATTTAATTTGTGCTTCTTTTAAGAGCTATCTACTCTTTGTAGAATAAATATACACACCATGGCCTTTGTCTTTAAAAATATATATTAATAATATATAATATATTGGGATTCAGGGATCTCGAACATGTAAAAAATTGACATAAATTTTTGGATGCAATATATGTATAAATTTTTAGCATAGGTAAGTAATGAGTTGACCTTCAAGTATTTGTTTTCTTTTTTAGATCAAAGTTTTGTGTCCAAAATAAAATGTTTTGGAAACATATTATATATTATTTGATAGATAAATATGTACTTTATAATATAGAGTGTCTAGTTTTTCTATGCTTTTATATATTCTTTATTTTCAGATAAATATTTTTGTCAACTTGACACTTCGTTTTATCGACCTGAAAAAGGCAAACATTGTATACAGATGCAAAAACTAAACACACATTTTATAGAGCATATAGGTTTCTATAGAATAACATAAAACGAATTACCCAAATCTTTTACTTTGCATTCAAAACTTTCATTTAAAATTTTCAGGAATTAGGATCCAACCCATTTATAATCTTGTTTGTTTAGCTATGCATGTTTGATGCATATAAGTGTACCAGGCAACAAATATCCCAATACATTTCTTTTACCACAGTGAACCCAGGACGGAGAGAGCCTGTAGAAGAAGAAAGAGTGGAAGTAAAGGAGAAGATTTCGAAGGAAACAACGCTTAAAGCAATGTTTTTCTGTTGGGTAAATTGTCCGCTTGTTAGTTCTGCACATAATAACCTCTCTTCCTCTCTGGAAGTTTGCTTGTTTTTTCTGCTTCACTGCCCTCAGGCTTGTACCTCCGTGGTTTATGTTGTGAAAGCATTATAGGTATATCGCTGTTTTGCTCAACTTTCTTCCGTCATTACATTTCCTGTTCATCTTACCTGCATATTATGTTTACATTTGCAGTTACCTCATTAAAATGCCTGTATTTTCTGTAACTTACTTGGCTTTAGAGAGGCAGCGACGACGTAATTAGGGTAGTGTAAGGGACAGTGATGAAACAACACTAATCATGGATACATGTGTGTGCTATGTGGTCAAGTGTCAAACATAGCTGCCAGCTAATACAGAACACAGAGAGGACTAAACTAACACTACAAGTACATATATGTGGGGTTCGCGATTCAAACACGTACCCTTAAGCAACCATTGACTTGTGCACGTCTGTAACTCATAGGGCTTTGGCTTTATTAATACTTATTGCGTGAATATTACATTTTGGAGGATTAAATTATAATTATTATTTTAAATTCTGGATCTGTTGCACTTATCTTTCCAAAACAGTTTAATTAATAGTCCCCTTTCCCTATGATGGAAGAATATCTCCAATAATTGTAATCGATACTTCACCAGAAATGTTTTGAGGTTCACTGAAACCATACACGAAAGCATTTTGTGCTCTCTCTCTCTCTCTCTCTCTCTCTCTCTCTCTCTCTCTCTCTCTCTCTCTCTCTCTCTCTCTCTCTCTCTCTCTCTCTCTCTCTCTCTCTCTGTTGCTTACTTACAGTAAATGGAGGACGTATTGCATTTCACCCTAAAATTTAGAGATTCTAGTAAAACATAAACATTTTGACCATACCTGAATCCAAAAATAATACTTAAGTTTATGTGTGTGATCTATTAATAGCATAACTCTAAAGAAAAAAGTTGATTAAATTCCAAACTTGATTTTTTAGTGTAGCATCCATCTTTCAGGGGAACGACATAAAATTTTTAAAGAATATCCACAATTCAAATTGTCTTTTTTGAAACATTTCTTGAGAAAGTTTTATGTTTTTAAAATGAGATCTAATGTTTTTGGTTGAAGAACATGTGTTTAATGTATTTTCATGATAAAATTAAATACTGACTATTTGCAAAATCATTCTGAATCCTCTCCATTCTGAATAAAACATAATCTTCCTAAGAAGTACCAATGGTAAAATTTAAAAGGAAGGCCGTAGGGTAGGGGGACACTCACGCACTGCGTCTTACACACAGATATATTACGGGTAACACCATCCTGAAGAAATGGGTGAAGGAAGCCGCAGTGAGCACAAAGGTCGCAGGCAGACAGCCATAGAGACACGCAGAATTCCCTTAACAAGTGCAATAAATACCACATTTTTAAGTTATGTACTCACCTTTCAAGGATTCAAAATGATGATGGTCAAAAATTTCCTCTCCTTCCACACTGTTTTTGCTACTTTCCCTTAACGATTTTGATTAAAATATGCATGGCTAAATTTCTGTGAGTAGCCTCTAAAGAATGATTTTTGTATATTTCTCTATAGCTAATAAGTAACGTGTTAATCTCATTAAAATACAAAACTTAGGTCAGTAATTATTTTATGAGATATCTGTGGTTGTAGGTTTAAATTCGACGTCTACATTTTAAAACACTAGGTCTACTCCTTTCTTTTTCGCAGAGAATATAAAATTAAAATGGAGATATAGTTATTTCCGTTTTGAACATTTGAGCATTTCCTCAGCTTTCTATATTTTAACATGTCATTAAAAACAGTTTTCCGGATGTTTATATCAATTATTCTGAAGTATAAAAGCTTCGTTATGTAAGAGGATAATCGGGGGACTGTGTCAGGCAGCTGGAATGAAAACAGATAAGCCGTGCGCTTGCCCGGCGTACACACGATAAGCGGGTCCTTCTGGATGTCTCTCCATCTCAAACGTTCCTGAGCTCCATGGATATTTCTATAGTTATATAAACGAGGGTTCTCACAAGTATATTGAGTACGTAAGACAGGGAGTGCATTTCTAGTGCTAAAACGAGTTTTTTTACTTTTGTTGTGTCGTGCAGGGAGTTTGACTCCCTAGAGATTGAACCGTCCATAAGAACACGGATGTATTTTAATAGGCATGAAGTCAGTGAAAAGAATGTGAAAACAAGGCGAAGTGCTGGTTAAAACTGGAACTAGTTCGCATTAAAGAATTGACAATGTCAGCAAACAGATTTTGGCTAAAATTGAACTAGATGAAGTCATAAGGATAACTGAGTGAAGTGACAGTTTAAAAACTGAAGGCAACCATAGCATTTAATAAGGAAAAAATGCTGAGTAGGGAAAATAATATGAGTATAAATTTGTGTTTGTTAAACCCTCTCTTTTTTAGTTTTATAGCAATATATATATATATATATATATATATATATATATATATATATATATATATATATATATGCAATTTACGTTCTCCAACGTTAAGTCATATCAGGATAAGGGAAAACCCCGGAGAAAACCTTATCCAGGTAACTCACCCTAACCGAGATTCGAACTCGGGACCTCTTGAACGTGAGGCAGACACGCTACCATCTACGCTACCGAGGCCGGCAATAAAGGTATAGTTTCTGCGCTTTCTCTCTTGCAGATCTATTTGGCATAGCTATAAGAAGCGGTTCGTTTTTCACGCTTATAAGAACCATTTTCTGTTTTGTGTTAATTTAAGCGGTATTTCTCTCCCCCCTCGTCTCTCTCTCCTCTTGCTTGATAGGTCAGCAGCTGTAGATATGTTAATAACGTCGTGTTTTGTCATTGTTGTAGGAGAACTGTACAGAGTTCGAGCGACAAGTGTCTGCACAGTGTGATGCTCTGGTCGAAGCCCTTCATCGGCGTAAGGCGGAGCTGTTAGAGTTTGTTAGACAGAGCAAAGAGATGAAACTCCGAGCACTGAAGGATCAGGTGTCGACGTGCACATGCAAGCTGCAACACACCACTGGACTCCTGCAGTTCTGCATCGAGGCGCTCAAGGAAACGGATTCCGCCGCGTTTCTCCAGGTATTGTTCACCTACGTGTAGTATAAACTTGAATACATCTCTTTAGATTCACTATTTACAACTATATTTATTTATGGTATATTGAATAGTAAGATAATATTAAGATAATCTGTAAGTTGAATATATTTTATACAATCTTAATCTTAACATTGTAGAAAATAAATGACATACTTCCCATCCATAGCTGCATGAAAGTCACTAACTTTATAAGTCCATAAATGAGATGTTAGCCCCTTTCCTGTATTTTATTTGTTATTACCTGGCGTGTTGAACCGATAAGAAAAATGCATATATTTCCTTTCTGGGAGAGAAATTAGTAGATCTTACAGTCTGTGATGTAGTCCATTATAACAGTGTGGTAATTGAATTATTTAATTATTCTATAGTAAATAATTTAGAGAAATATTTGCATCTTTGTTGCCAGAGAGAAAATATCACAAAATGGTTTCATCTTTCCATAAACAGCACTACTCAGAGTAGCATTTCTATGTCATTGTTATTATTGCTACGTGTACATTAATGAGCCAAAAATCACACTATAAAATAGAAAATCTTTGTAATGTTAAGAATACATAAAACGATATATGACTGAAATTCAAATAATATTATACAAAACGTTACAACAACAATGGCCTTATACTAATACTTTTATGGGGGTATCCTATACCAAAATGAACCCCCTCACTTTCCAATAATCGGTTTCTGTTCTCTGTTTGTAGGTTGGTTCCATGCTGATAACGCGTGTGGCAAATGTCGATATCACATGGCACAAGGATGTGGTGACGTCACCGCGTGTATCGCCAGAATTCGATCTCACACTGGAGGATAAGTCTGTACTGCGAGCTATCGAGCAGCTCAACTTCATCCAGATGAAGCGTAAGTATTCATCCTATGAAATTAACTTCTAAATTACAGTACTTAATCACTGCAGAAATAAATGGACTTGCTGTCCTTAATGGACGGTAATGTAAGGTAAATAGATCAATCTGCTACACTAACATGTACTTTATATCTCCTATTTTATGGTATATATTTCTTTTATTTTTATGGACAGTAATTAATCTCATATACTAAAATGAACATTCAAGCTCCTATTTTAGAGCATAGGTTTCTTTTATTTTTGTTACTGATTCGATCGGCAAAACACAGTGCTGTTTTGTGCTGATGCGGAAGCAAATACAGTAAATAATAAACGAGATCAAATCTCTAGGGCCCCTCTGGCACTGAACAGTATTAATCGAGATACAGGTCATTGTTGCAATAAGTATCTTTTTTTTAATTTACGTCCTCCAACGTTAAGTCATATCGGACGATGAATGAAATGGGTGAAATTATGCTCAAATAAGTCCGGGGCCCATAGAGCTTATAGTTACCTGACATTCGTCTTTCAGGATAAGGGAATACCCCGGAAAAAACCATATCCAGGTGACTCACCCTAACCGAGATTTCAACTTGGGACCTCTTGAACGTGAGGCAGACACGCTACCATCTAAGCTAACCAGGCGGACACAATAAGTATCTTCTTGTTCCGAGGCACTGACAGAAGAGATCAGTGAGTCCTGCGGGGTACGATTCCTGATCTGAGCTTCTGCAGTCCTGCTCCATATAACTTGACCTCTCACAGGAGATTATCGCCTCTCATTGGCTGTGGTCATGGAGCAGGTCGTTGTGCGATACAATCTTCGATACGATATACCAAACTTTGTTAAATGAAATTTCAAATTTACATTTTCATAGCATATAAATAAAAATGTTACATAACAGAGTTAATTCGATACATTATCAACAAATAGGTATCCGAATCCCTGAGTTTAAACTTAACCATTAAAATGCCACTCCGTAAATACATTTCAAAAACGCGCTGTACGTATCATTTTTAAGTTTAATGTCTGGTAGAAATGTCTGCAATGCACAGTTTAAAAATAGGAAACAACTTACGTCATGTAAATTGCAATTTGTCCACCAGATACACTTTTGAAGCCATGACTAATTCTCTAAGTCTACGCAGAAGCAGTTGGAGGTGAAATTACCTACATAAAGTGAGAAAATATTGCAGTGGATTACGAAATGTGGTTATAAGACTTAAGGGAGTATATTCACAGCTATGGCTATTGGGGAAGAACAATATCCAGGATGTCTATGCTCAGAAATATGACTGAAGTGACATTAAGTATATGCTTGGCTATGAATTTGTTCATTTCTCTGTTGTCTTAAGCACTCCAAGATGTTCGCATATATTTTCCTGAATATCTATTTCCAAAAATCCATTTTCACCCCTTGAATAAATACATCTCGTAGTTGTGCACGTTCTGGTAATGTTCGTTGCGGTGGTTTCAGATATGGAAAATGTTAAAATGAGTTGTGGCTTTAAGTGGTTGACTACAGAAGTTGATGTATGAAATCCAGCCGTCGGTGGGGATTACGTAGCATCGATGAGTAACAGATAGTTCTGGTCGTTTGAAGAAAATGTTTAAGAAACATCATGCACGGATAGTATATTTATAATTCAACAACTAATTGAAAAACAAAGAATTTAATGTTGACACATTTATGCCTTTTGTTCACTATGTTAAAGCCTTCGATTCGGTTTTAAGGGATAAACTTTGGATAGCGATGGAAAATTTTGGAATACTGGCACATTTAATAAGGACTGTACAAGGCACGTATAAAAACACTACAATAGCAATAATCAAGAATGGAAAGAAAACAGAAGCAGTGGACATAAATAAAGGAGTACGACAAGGATGCCATGTATCGCCTATACTCTTTAATAACTATATTGATAATATGGTACAAGAATGGAAGCAAAGTATAAAACAAAATTTACTGAATAGAAAAATAAGTTTACATACAGTATTATTTGCTGATGATCAAGTGATAATATCCCACTCAGAAGATGGCATGCACAGAGCAGTATATAGCTTAAACAACATAGCGGAAACATATAACCTTTCAATCTCAGAACACAAAACTAAAATAATGGCTTTTAGAGGTAAGAAACACATAAGAGCAAAAAATAGTTATAAACAATAAAATAATAGAACATGTTAATAGTTTTAACTATCTAGGCTACACAATAGCAGTAGCAAATAACAACAAGGATATGGAGGTGAAATTAAACAGATTCAATCAAATGTGTGGGACTATAATAAGAACGCTGAACAGGGAAACACGAAAGGAAACACAGATGAAATTGTATAAGATAATGGCAGTCCCAACGTTAACATACGCTTCCGAAATATGGACACTGACAAAGAACCAACGCAAACAGCTAGAATCGGCAGAGATGAGATTTTTGAGAAGCGTGGTAGGTTATAAAAGAATAGACCACGTAAGAAACGAAAAAATAAGAGAAGAGCTTGAGATTTTTAATTTAAACAGTAAAATACTAAAGAATAAAAATGAATGGAAAAATCGTATTCTAAGAATGGACGCGGAATGACCTCCAAGACGAGTTTTAGATTATATGCCGAAGGGAAAGAGAGATGTGGGACGGCCAGCTCAACGCCGGAAAGATCAGCACGCTTTTGAAGAGAACGGAACGGATCACAGGGCCCAATCCTTGAAGAAGATGATGATGATGTTTAGGAAACATTGTCGTTCCTCTTCTTGTAGTATTCTAGAATGGAAGTTGTGTTAAGTCCGAGGTCGATTGCCACTTGCTCTGGTGCTCATATGAGAGTCCACGTGAAATAGAAACAGCACATCTACCTGATGCCCAATGGCCTCACCCTTTTAGCATGCACCGATGTAGATTTTCTGCTTCTTGTCGCACAACATTGCACCCAAAGGCATAACGCGAAAACTAACAACCCTGGGAAAAGTCGTTGTTGGTATTTCGGTTATATTTGCCTCAGAAAGTTTCCTCCAACCTCATCAACTATTTTATTATGACTGCAGTTTTTATTTAGTCTGTAGAGCCTTTATATCTCATGACGTTTTGTTACGAAGAAGCAGCATTTTTAAACGTATCACTCTAGAACCGTTTTGTTTAGACTAATAAGACATTTCTTTCGAAACGCTCAGAAATATGAATATAATTTCTTATATATACTGTATATCTTAATTTCGTGATTTTGTTCGTTAACTCTTATGCCAAACACTCTCGTACTGCTATGTACACTATGTTTTACAGATACAAAAATGTCATTTGGAAGGAAGTAGACAATTCTGGCACAGCTTGCATTGAACCTTGCACGGGAACTAAATGTGTAATCCTTACCAATGAAAACCCATGTGCCTCTGATTAGCAACCACATAAAAGGTTCTACTGCTTCCGACACTCCTTTGAAGATAAATTACTGAGGAGAGAGCAAACGTTCCGAAGCTTTCTAGTTTGAATGGGAAGATTCATAAAGATATGCAGAGCTGTCAAATTCCACCAACTGTTAATTGATTTTACTGTCTTACTAGAACAGGTTTCTTATGCTCAATTAAGGTAATAGACATTGTTTTAGACTTCAAAGGAATCTCTAAAGTGATAACAGTACCACAGTATCGCATTATCCTTTTCATGAACATCCCTTGCAGACATAGAGATCAATGACGTGCTGAGAGTGTGTATACAAAAGGGCAATTTATTCCCCATTCAAAACCTTGCAGCGTCCCTCAAAATCGAAACTGCTTTAGCAATGATTTCTTATAAAAGATATCAAACTACGTTTCTATTCTTTGAAGCAGTTAGAAAAATCGCAGCTTTCTTTAAAACGTCGAATACATTTCAGAAAGGCACTCGATAACTTCTAATAATTGTTAGAATTTTAGAGTTTTGAGGCTTAGGCAAATCCTAGAAAGCGAAAATAATATTTTTTCCCTAATCGCGTGGCATATTTCAGATTCATTTCGGCTGAGGTTTCCTGATTCTCTTTGTGGCAAAATTATTTATTTCGGTATGGAAACAGTAACCTAAAATGTTATAACTTTAACATTATATTATTCTTTATAACTCTATTATACACGTTTTAATTTACATAATACGCCTATGCAATATTATTGTGACTTTTTTATTTTATAATACAGTAATGCTTATTCTTTCCATCAGCAACTACTATTTATTAAAAATGACTTCTCGAACCGGTAGATCATGCACAAACAATATTTCTTATTTAGGTAAATGAGAACTAATCAGAATTTGCCTTAAGTATTTCACAACTCAGGAAATGAAAATTCGAGTATTTTTCGCCTTTATATAAAATATATAAAAATCATATTTATATAAATTCTATGCATAGCACCTCCAATTATTTCGGTAAACATTTAAAAAATAATGAAATGATATGTAGATAAACACGCTTCAGGTCTAAATTTAAGCTTTATAAAGTAATGGCAGTTTCGTGCTGTTGCTGGAGCAGTTTTCAGGACATTTTCTTGTATCCCTGGCGAAACATATAAGATGGACAAAATTAGAAATCAGAGATAAGAGGAAAACTAAACATCACAAATATTTTCAAATACAACTCTATAGAGATCTATTTATCGTTTAATTAATCGATTATCAATTTAGATCTATGGTTATACTGATCATCCGAAGTAACAAGTCGAAAAAGATTATTAAGGATTAAACTATAAAAGATCGAAGAAGAAAAGGAAGAAGAAAATCCATATTCCGTATTATGCTTAATAGATATTCAATATCTTAAAAAATTAAAATATTTGGCACGCTTATATTTTAGAGAAAATCGGATGTATTTTGTTGGTGACCCTGCAGTAGCGCACTGGGCTAGAGCGTAGCAGTTCTGTTTCCCGGCAACGGGTTGCTCTCGGGTTATTCTTCCATTGTTCACTTCATTGGACTTCTAGTAGAATATAGGTATAGCTATTACCAAACAAATTGGCTTCTGGAGTTTTCAAATTGCAAACTAACGAGCGACCTATTTATTCTTTTATGATGCACACGCTCTTCATATCCTGGGTCTTGTTCCGCTGCTGTAGTTGGTAGGTAAGTTCATTGTGTGCAGAAATTTGATCCCATGACACTGCTACACACTAATCCTAGTTTCACATAAGCTTGCCCCGTATCTCTTAACGGTCACGTGACCTTATCACCTCTCATTGGCTGCTATTGCATTATAGACTGTTGTGCGGTAAAATTAGTTTGTTGTTTAACATGGGGATATATCGTTATATGTTGGAAGAGAGTTGTCAAATTTATATTTTCGTTACTGTTTGAATTAAATATATTACGCAATATTACGCAATTTCATCTGAAATTCATGTTAATTCTTAAACGAAGTAAAGAGGAGGTTCCTTTGCTCTCAAGCACATTGCGCGATAGCATGTGATTTAGCGGTATTGGTGACATATGTTTACATGACTTTTATCACTGACCTTGTTTTGAACTGGATTAGTCATATATCACAATTGGAAGGTGTGCTGTGCCCAGTGCGAGAGCTAAATTATTTTATTCATTGTTTATTGCGCGTGTACTTATTATATGTATAATGGCAGAATCTACCGCCAGTTTTTCGCTTAACCATCGTAAGGGAAAACCTTTACAAAGCGGCGAAAAAGAATTGTGTTGCATGTATTTAATGCACTCACAGAGAAGAATCCCTCTTTGTCATTGAGAGAAGTCGAGCAGCTGTTCTCTGAACTTACAGGTGTGTTAGATGCGTAGGAACATAGCGACATGAAATTGAGAAAACAGGAAAACTTACCACATCAGGGGCGATATTGCTGTGTGGTGAAGACGTTATTTAAGGACAATCAGATGATATCGGGATACAAATCGCAAAATATACTACCTTGACGAGACTTGGGTGAATGGACATACAAGTATGGCGTGACACGACTTTCAAACTGGAAGACAAGCATTTTTGCAAGGTATGTGTGCTGGTTTTAAAAAAATCCCATTGGATAAGGCCGAAGGCAGTTTCATTGCTCATTCATTCAGTTTCAACTTGCTCATTTTCATTATAAAGTTGTATTCTTGGATGCCTTCATATTCTTATTTGTATGATTTTATCTATCTTCCTGGCAATTATTATGACGTTTGCTGTAGGCTTAAATGTGACGGGAAGGCACCGCCTGTGGCCTACGGCGCGAAAGAATTAGCCAATTAGGGTGAGGGAGAAGGTAGTTGCACTTGGAGTGATACATGTCGGCGGGGCAAGGTTATATGAAACAGAGATTAGACTATATCACTATCAGTTACATATCACTGCAGTCTTCTAAAGGCCCGATATTTTACCATCACTATCAGCAACATTAAACAGGCAGTCGTATAAAACGTTTCTCTTCACTTCTAAATGAAAACTTTTGTAAAACAAACACGTGCTAGTTTTGCTATTTGCACTAAGTAGCGGACTATCCTCACTGACTTAGGAGCTTAAGTAATGACTAGCTTTTGATGCTTAATGGAAGGTAAAGAGGCGCGAGGTCCAAGACAGTATTTATAACCCTTACTGATTTAGGCTCGTCCACTAGTTCCAAAGAATTTTGCACTTGACAAATTATTTGGCGATAAATATAGCACGAAATATCTTTAGTTCGAGATGCGAGGGCTGTCGATCACACTCCCTTTCCCACGATTTCTACTTTCTTTATTACTTGGGGGGATGTCTAAGCACGCCAGTCTCACTGGCAAGTGTGGGCCCTCCACTAAAACTCCACCAATATACCTCACAACACTATGGAAAGACCTCTCGGTATTACTTTATAGTGCTGCTACCTTTCTTTGTTACTGTGGTTCATCCCTTTTCTTAGCTTTCAAAATATTAACTATCATTTCTTGTATTGCAATCCAGTTTTGTTTAACATCGAACATTACTCGGATTATATTTTCACTGTTTAGCGTTTGGTTGAGCTTTCCAAAAACCTTCTTGCCTATTTCCCCCCACTGGCAGCATTTCAAAATTATGTTCCGGGGTATCTCTTTCCCCACAATACCAGCAATTTTTGCGTGTTGCTAATCCTATTTTAGCAAATATACTTTAGAATTTCTGTTCACTGAAAGAAATTGGGTCAAATAGAAATCAACTTCACCATGTTTGCTATTAAACTATGGATTAATCCACGATTACTACTACTACTACTACTACTACTACTACTACTACTACTACTACTACTACTACTACTACTACTACTACTACTACTACTACTACTACTACTACTACTACTACTACTACTACTACTACTACTACTACTACTACGACTACGGCTACGAGACTACTACAACCCCCACTATTAGGTAAATACTGAAAAAAAATAATAATAAATCTTCTTGTACGACACTCTTTTGTCGTACAGGCAAAGCGCCTGTAATTTTCTCGCTAGGCTGACCCGCATTCCTCATCCGTCCAAGAAGATGCCTGTTAAAGTCTTTGCAGGAGAACGTTCTTTACGCGTCCTAGGTGCAGCATACTTTTCCTGCGAGTTTTAGATTTCCCCCGAGAAATGGAACGTAGAACTTATTTTGAACTTGTATGCAGTTCCGTAGAACTTAATGACCCTAACACTCAAATTTTCGAAATGAAATAAAATTCATAATATATTTTAACTCGATTAAAATTGTCCATGTATTCGATAAATTCTTTTTCTTAAATTAGTAAATATATCTACAAATTTATATAAATTTCAGTTATAAAACAAACAAAAAACACTAAATGTAAGCAACAAAAATAATTTCGAATGTAATAATATGTTTAAAGGTTTTTTATTTTCAAGTGAAAGCGTAGCTTTAAGCTTATGCAATGTTTTCTTTTAAGTTTGTTCTCACGAAGTGGAGCATAGGCTAATAAAGCGCCCAGATAGGGTTGATCCTTTGGTTCTGTGGTTATCTTCCTTTGTTACAATGCGCACAATGTTCCAATTGATGCTCATTACGTAAGCCAATGAAATCCTATCGTGGATAAAGACCAATTAACCAACAACGTGACCAGCCATCTAGCCCTCGTTAGTTACCACATGCGTGCTCTCAACGTGCACCAAGAATTGAAAAAGCTTTGTTTTCCAACTGCTGTTTTCAACCCTAGTTCCAGAGTTCGCAGTTGATTGTGCTGCCATATTTCACTGTGTTTAAAACATCTGCCTGTCTGGTGAAAGACTTTTGCAATGTAATTAAATAAACTTGTTACGGTATAATAAGAATACAAAGTCATATTTTATATAGGTTGGACGATAAAGTACTTCAGAGTTGGGAAAAAATGTTTTTGGTGTTTTATTAGGAATAGAAGCAGAAATTCATTATTTGTGTAGACTTAGTTTTGATGGTCAATACAGAAAACTATTATGTGGCTCCAGAAAGGTACGATGAAACATAGCTGCATCTCTGAGGAATAAATAATACGAAATATATAATATACGGGCAAAAAAGAATTCAAAAGTAATAAGGAATAAAGAGTTATAAACACCGAAACTTAGAAAATGAACTATAAAACAAAAGAATAAAAGGGTTGATGATAAATTATGGTGCTTACATAGGTTAGAGAAATATAATGATAGGTGCAGAAATGAATGAACGAATTAAGTGTAATTCTGGGAGAAGGACTGCGCAAAATTAGGAAATAAAACATGAAATTCATAGGCTAGGTAGATTTAAAACAAGCTACAAAATGATAACTCGAAAAGCGGCAAATAAGGTTGGGTACATTAATGTATTTTATTCGCTGTTCAAACTTAACACGTTGCCTATTCAAAAATGATACGTAAAAGTACGTCTGTCGTTGCAACTATATTTAGTTACCTTTTAACGTTAGATTTTTCTCAGTAGGAAACATGGGTACCCAGTGTAGGATTCAATTTATTTTATGTAGTTACAATATAAAACTAATGTCTTATGTTGCACTAATATTACTGGATTTGCCCACTGTTACAAAGTCTATTCTAATAACGTTTGATGCTCTGTCCGCCTTTTTATATTGAAATAAATATTTGCAGAAGCTTTTTAATTACATATTTTGTTGTAGATGCAAGGGAAATAATATACTTAAATGATAGGTCCATGTTTTTGAAAGCGAGTGGCTAAATCATGACTGTGATATTCCATTTTCTTTGCATGGTCAGAAGAAATATAGAATAAATTAATAGCATTTGATCAGTCATGTTTTCTTCACATGAATTTTTCTTTTCATGCCTCTACAAACAAATCTTACAAAAGCTTATTGTTCTGTGTACCTCTCGTTAGTCAAATTGTTCACTTCACATATACAATTTCATGTAGAATGTAGTAAGTAGAACTATACTCAGACTTAAAGGCCATGTTGCTTTTTGATAGTCTTGAAATGGCATAGTCTTTGTAAGAAAAGCAGTTGAAAAAATTGTACCTCTTTCAAAATGTAATAACACAGAATACCTCGGAAATGGTTCTGCATAAGAAACTGTATGCCCTATGATATCTACACTTTTTGTTTGGTAAGATTTGTTCTGTCATTTACGGCTTGTAACTTCTACAAAATTTATTCAGAAGGAAGAGGATTTCACCAGCTATTTTAGATTAGTTTAGATATAATTTTATTTATCATGGAACCATCTTAAACAAGTTGTATTTTAATAGAAGTCGCTAGAACCATTTTTGAGAAAATAAATTACGAAAGACGTTTCTTTCAAAGTTTAGTTTAGGGTGAGAATATATTTTTTTAAATATTTCTGTGACTTTTTAGAACAAGTTCAACTTAAATAATTAGTTTAGTATTTAACCGACTTTTTGCTTTTGTTTACACCTGCACGTAACACAAGGACAGTTTTTCTAATAATGCGTTGTTGGATCCAAGAAGAATTTCCGGGTATTTCGAATTTTTCGGTAGAGTTCAAAACTTCCTTCACATAGGTAAGCAACAGAGAAATAAAAAATCACTAAATCTGCCTTCCACGGCAAGTAACATAAAATGAATGCATACTTTGCTAACCAAAATTGAATCTTGAATCAATTGCTTTACTGAATATGACAAAATTAAGAGTTTGAAACTCAACCGAAAACTAAGTCTTATGCTTTCTTAGATGAAGTATTGGAGAGAAATTAGCTTCCTCAGTTGTCTGCGGAATATGAAGCTATGATGACGTGCATCAGTTTGTGACTACTAGATCCCTTTTGTTCTGCCTGCGTCAGTGAAGTGTCTGCAGGTGATCTGTTCTCAAAGCCACTTGTTACACTCGTGCTCCAAAGACATTCACTTCGACAATAGCAGGGAGGTTCCCGAGATCGGTGTTAAGATATTTCCCCAGTCCATCGCACAATAAGCGTTAAGCCACAAGCAGCTGACCCTTCTCAATCCCCCAGACTACTCCCTTTGGAGCAGGAGCTTCTTCCTTCGGGATCTTCTTTTACTTTGCGGTAACTACCTACTTGATGGTCTTCTGGGGGTTACCCAGCCTTTCACACTTTCTGGTAATGGCACTCATGTCCGAGCTTTCATTGATTTTGTCAGGCCCACTGCTGGCATTTACTTCAGCCCCTCTTCGGCAATGAAGGTAACCTTGTGTGTAAGAAAGATTTTCTTAGGTATGTTTCCTAACAGATGCACATTACTACTAATAGATATTGGGTCTAAATCAATAATCTCAATACAATAAATATGATGCTACAAGAATTGCAAATGACACTATCTAAATGGTAATAGTCTTTAAACGATTCAAAGTGGCAAAATTATAATTAGGAGCTAGTAATAAAAGAAACGAGCGTAAAAAGAGGATAGGAACAAGGATTTGCAGAAGTTTTTACTGTGTTACATGCGTCCGCATGATGTGTTTAGATATAAACAAAACCGCTCTTGTAATACTCGGCCATGACGTGAATGTATCCTCTCGGAAGAGGAACTAAACAGTTGCGGAAAAGACGGTAGGGTATCGGGAATACACTCAGGTAATAATAATGATTAATAATAATTATAATAATAATAATAATAATAATAATAATAATAATAATAATAATAATAATAATAATAATAATAATAATAATAATAATAATAATAATAATAATAATAATAATAATAATAATAATAATAATAATAATAATAATAATAATAATAATAATAATAATAATAATAATAATAATAATAATAATAATAATAATAATAATAATAATAATAATAATAATAATAATAATAATAATAATAATAATAATAATAATAATAATAATAATAATAATAATAATAATAATAATAATAATAATAATAATAATAATAATAATAATAATAATAATAATAATAATAATAATAATAATAATAATAATAATAATAATAATAATAATAATAATAATAATAATAATAATAATAATAATAATAATAATAATAATAATAATAATAATAATAATAATAATAATAATAATAATAATAATAATAATAATAATAATAATAATAATAATAATAATAATAATAATAATAATAATAATAATAATAATAATAATAATAATAATAATAATAATAATAATAATAATAATAATAATAATAATAATAATAATAATAATAATAATAATAATAATAATAATAATAATAATAATAATAATAATAATAATAATAAACTGAAGGCTACAAGTGTAGTAAATTTTCTTTGTGTAACTATTCCTACCAACGTCTTGTATCAACTTCAACCCTGATCTCCAGTATTGTGAACAAAACAGTTGCCTCACACTCAAGTGCATTTATATCGTGCTCGACTAGTAACAGTGCTAATCATGTCATCAAGTGTATCTGAGGCTCATTGTCGTACTTATGATGCGAAACGTATTGGAAATAAGGAACGCTCATCTTGTTCAATACAAAGAGTAAGAATATTACTCGCATATAATGGTTATTTGTTATTGTATGGCATTACAGGTTAATTAAGACATATGAACTTTTCTTGTGAGTTTCATTTCATTTTGAAAGGCATATGAACATGTTTCATGGAGTCAGATTTCAATTATGTTCAAATAGCACGCCAGTTATTTCAAGATATTTTTTCATCCTAAGTGTAGCTAATGTAGCTTTAATTTAGTTCAAAGACAAAGTGAGGAATGGTAGTTTCACAACAGAACTAGAAGAAATCGCCATGAATGTACAACAATATGATTTTAATGTATTATTTATCTCTGCTTTAGAAAAAAATATGTGCATTTAAAAAGAGGCAAAATGAGGGAATGTCGGAATTCATGTTTGTCAGTTATATATTTCAACTTATGTACATCAACCAGTCGGTATGACAACCATTTTGGACAGAAACCAGAAAGGGGTAGAATTACTGCATTTCGTATAAGTATATTTAGGAAGCAACAACAAAATATCATTAATTCCAAAGCAAAGTAATTGTGTTATCATAAATAACCCCATGATAAATTACGAAATTATGTGATGAAACTAGTAATTTCGAGTAGAATTTCTTAAGACTACTCCATGAATAAAAGTAACATCGTATAAATAGTTATTACATTTCCATTTGTATTGCTTAAAATCAAATAACCAACACGTCAGCGTCTACTAAATGAACAATCGAATGTTTTATTGAACACCAACCAATTCTACCATCATGGGTATGAGAAAATAGTGTGCCATCGCCTCTATTTGACATGGCGATGTTACCGGATGTGACACACCGTATTTTACCCCACCCCAATATACGCCAAACCTCACGGTGTCTTCCCTAATTGTGATCAGTGCACCCCTTGGACGGGGTGATGAGAAGGAAAATATAAAGGTAGCTTAGAAAGGGTAATAAAGTCTGACACTCACAGTCTTGCCACAGTGGCTCTGAATTATGTTTCTAATTGCTGGTGTAGTGTAGTGTTTAACGCCCACATACGGCACCGCAGGCGATGGCACTGGTGATACATGAGATGAAGATGGAGCACCTGGGGAATCAGATGGCGGGGGAAACCGGAGATCCCGGAGAAAACCCGCCCTAGCGCCATGTTGTCCACCACAAATCTCACTTTGCGGTCGCTTGGGATCGAACTCGGGCCGCCTTGGTGAGAGCCAAGCGATCTACACGGCGCGGCCTCTAATTGCTGTTCTAAGCAACACAATTATATATATATATATATATATATATATATATATATATATATATATAATAGAGAGAGAGAGAGAGAGAGAGAGAGAGAGAGAGAGAGAGAGAGAGAGAGAGAGAGAGAGAGAGAGAGACAGAGAGAGTGCTAGATAGCTTGGATGTTCATTTGGAAGCTTGGGGTGCCATTCTGTGTTGTAAAAATCGGCGCTAAAGTAGCAAAGTATTACAATCACAAGATGCTAAACAAAGGTGGTTTAAATGTTCAAGTGTCTATAAATAAAGAAGAAGAAAAGTAGCAAGTCACAAAAATTAGTTCAAAGAAAGGACTGGCGGGAGATCCTGCTGGACAATTGGACGAGATCAAAGGTCTTGCAGAAAAGGGTAATTTTAAATACTACAATAACTCAGTGATCCATCAGCAAACATCAATATGAACTGCATAAAATGTCTCACGTGTGGAGCGAAAGTGATCTTTCTTCCTCTTAAGTATTCTGATTATTTAAAATCGTAAATAATCATAGATCGGAAATGTTATCTACTCCAAATTATTTTGGATAAGCACAAAAACTGTAAGTAATGATATAATTTAAATGGCCATGGCTGAGTGGTTAGACCGCTTGGATCTTCATGACCTCCTTTAGGAAGTATCTCTTTTAGTGCTCTTCAAGTACCACTTCTAAATACAACAGTACTACTAGCTTCAGGAATTACAATTACATGAACTCATCATGGTTTATAAGAAAATAATTATAAACAGGCGACTCAAGGTTTAATTTTTACTTGCTCTCACTAAGGCGGCCGGGGTTCAATCCCAGGCGACCGCAAAGAGAGATTTGTGCTGGGACGGGTTTTCTCCGGGTTCTCCTGTTTCTCCCACCAGCATTCCATCGATTTCTCCATCATCATCATCATCATCATCTTCATCTTGCCTATCACCTCTTTTCTCTTCTACTTTCACTTCCGGCGATGGGCTGATCACTCATCCGGAATCTCTCTGATCAGGAAATCAATCATCCTCAACCCGTTGCCTACGGACCTCGAGGTTGCACGGTTATGTTCCACGTAAGAAACTACAGGAATCCATTCAGTGATAATTTACCACCATTAGAAAAAATTAAACAAACACCATGGCAGTAAACTCGCAAAACATTAGAAATAGCTGCTAAATGTAAAAAATATAATTTACGATACTTTTATAGACATGGCATTCTAAAATGTTTAACGTCGCCCTGGAATAGAAAGCAGAATTGCGAAAGCGAATAAGAAATATCATTCTGGTTGAACTCGAACCATCTAATACTGTTAACGCACGTAGAAAATTCCAATTTTAATTTCAAACTGCCTAAATACTACTCTTTCTAGTAGGGTTTAGACAGAACTATGTGTTTACTCATCTTTTCATGGAACCGCACTTTAACGCGTTTTCCCGTGGTTTTTCCCTTTAGATAAACCAGTTAGGATTCCATTGTCCGCTCCACATTAAAATTAGTTCCGCGACAGTTGGGACTATCTTTCCTCAAGTGCAGCTCCACATATTAAATTGCTGGAGAAATTGTGTACCAAGAGACAAGAAAACGCACGCGGCGAGACAAATGCACGCAGAGAGAAGAGCAATTGTAATGCAAGTCGCGTACTGGGCTAGGGAGATTCCCCTTTGTTTAATATACTCATTCGTTCCAGACGTGAGGGCAATAAGGCGGTACAAGACAAACACTGGCAGACCAAGCACAGGACAGTAAGAGGGACGTGACAATTCCCTCACTTGTCCTCCAGGAAATGTAATTTTTTTGCAATTTTACAAATTATGCGCAAGGGTGCAACTTATTTGTGATCTCAGGGCCTAATCATTTTATTTCATGCCCTTTAAGATATATGCATATTTTGCTAGCTATTTCTACAGTTTTTATACTTAGATTGACCTTGCCCAACAGCTTTACGTTTCTTTGGAGATATTTGAAAACTACTACTTAATACAGGTAAACTGAATACAGTAAACTAAAATGTAATTAAAACTTTTAGGATACGCTATAGAAACAAAAAATAAACTAAATACATAAAAAAGCTATGTAAAAACACTATACAACCACAAATAGATAAGGAAATTTGAATTACAATATTTTTAGTTAAGAAGCAGGGTGTTACATTAATCACTTTTGCACAATTTAAAACATACGTTAATTTTTATAATCATTGTTTTGATAAATAAATTGAATATACACAAACTATATTTCTCTACCATTCATTAATTATTATTGTGTAACCAGAATTTATAACGCTGTCATGTGGTAGTCTACTTAGCTTCCTAATTATACGTCCTAACGCCTTAAAAATGTTAAAATTTTGTCACCAAACAGCTTGGTCACCAAACAGCTGAGGATGAGATCGAATGATCTTGAAAACGTTTCAGTTATACAACAACAAGTAAGTGAAGTTTGAGTGTAAACATAGTGATTCATAAATCAAACTTAAATATGTTAAAATTTGTTTTATCTGGTAATTAATTGTTCTTTCACACTGGCCGTGTGTAGGCTAAATTGTGGAAAAGTAGAGTCAGACTGAAAAATTCAATGCCATAGCCGGGATTTGGACCACGGATCTTCTGGTTTCGTCCAGCCGCTCTAACCATTGAGCTACTATGGCCAACGTACCGATATGACATTAAATTCTCAAACTGACTCGTATTTTCCCGGTAAACCACTTAGCAGTTCTCATAAACATATGACACAACTACCTTAATGGCGACTTACTACATGTAAGTACTTTAAGGCTCGGGCTTTATAGTTAACCAATATTAGGTCAATTAATGGAAATTAATTGTTCTTTCACACTGGCCGTGTGTAGGCTAAATTGTGGCAACGTAGAGTCAGACTGAAAAATTCAATGCCATAGCCGGGATTTGAACCACGGATCTTCTGGTTCACATCCCGGTCATGGCATTGAATTTTTCAGCCTGACTCTACGTTTCCACATTGTTTTATCTGGTAAACCAGATCGCCTGTAGTTTGGCGATCTATCGATACAACATTTAGACTGACGTTGGACTTGCTCAATAGCCTCTCAAGTCTTTGGAGTTATTTAAAAATATTACACAAGGCAGAGGAGTTATTTAAAAATATTACACAAGGCAGAGGAGTTAATTGAAACTCTCAGAACACTATAAAATTAGAAAAACGCATAATAAAAACGCCAAGAAAGCACTGTTAATAACCATAAAATCATAATTTGCAGTGATGATTTTTCCTTAATGCAGCTGAGTGACTTCCATGTTACCACATTCGCTGCTGCTTAGAGATATTATTGGGAACAAGTAATAGAAGTTTAAATAAATACAATGTTCCTAAACTTGTTCCATTTCATACAAAAACTACGAAGAAAATATATCAAAAGAAACGTAAATTTGATTATTTTACTAATCAATAACAGAGAGAAGATTTATCTGTTCCTTTGTTATTTTGTGATCCTGGTTATTCTGGCAATGTTCGAGTTGCTACAATTGTCGTTGACAAAAATATAGTTCGTCTTGCCAGCTTTTGTAAGCAATACATAAGATCAAACATAATTTTGTAAATTGTAGTACAATTTTTAATTTTAAGCTAGATATTAACTTTTGCCTTGTGTTTTAAGTTGATCTGTGCCAAATTTGATCAAAATAGGTGAAAGGGCGTAGAAGTGTATATTAAGAACATAATAAATAAATATATATATATACATACATAGCTGCATATTAAGATAAAAATTGTGTTATTTCTCTCCAAAGTCAGGTTTGATCAGTCAGATTGTATACCTTTCGTAGCCTCCGTTTAAGTATGCTAAACTGGAACTGGAGATCGGTGTCATATCATTATCTCTTATTTCCTCTTCTCAACTAGTAACAATCGACGTTAACATTTTTACTTTCATATAGTTTTCTTACCCAAATCGTTTATAAACTATCGATTATGTGTGTCACGTCGTAATAACGTACCTACAGTAAAATATCATGGTTATTTTTCAGCATTTATTTTAAGGATTCTTGGAGGCATATCTTGGAATTCCTGATACCTGTCCAGAAAGTCATCAATGTAGCGGTGCATGTAGTACTGATATCCATCTGCAGTCAGAATTCCGGGTTGAAACTTGCATTCCAACATGTAGGCAGGCACGGTGCTCTATTGTGAGGTTCATATTGTCTTCTACCAGCGACGATGTGCTGCATCGTGCTCGAAGAACAGAAGACTTATTTCCATATCATGCGGACAGGTTTGAGGGACGTCCTCAAGCAACAGTTCTGTAAATTCTGGAAACAATCGCTGTGGAGTAGCCCCAATTAAAAAGTACTCGTAACAAGTACCCAGCTGACGATGATCTTAGAAATGCAATCGTTTCAATGTGCATTTCTGTTAACCATATACTTACTTCAAAGAATGACATCATAAATTGGAAAGTGCAGTTACACTAAAAACTGAATACAGTGTATATACTTAACAGCGACTTCACTCCTTGCTGCTGGCAAATATTTCTGAAAACTTCCTATGTAATTTGAGGCTCTAGTAGCTTTATTTTTATAGATAACACATGACCATACTTAGTTGTCAAAATACTCTAAATGGCGAGGTAGACAGTAAAAATATTGCCAAGTATAAAGACGTGTTTTCAAAAGCAGAATTTACAGCTTAGTTATGTTTGTATTTTATATCGTGTTAAACTTCATGAAAGTGTCTCTGGTTATTTAATCTATCCATTTTGCGGCAGTACTTTCTCTCGCCTCACGGCTGCACGTACCTGAAATTCAACGTCGGGACTCCTTCCTCGGTCTCCACGTTGTCGTCTGCTCCTTGCTTTACCCTTGGCTCTAGCTGCTGTCTCCTGCATGGACTCTTTTTGGGTTCTCAGAGTGTTAAAGTTTGAGACAGCACAAACCAACGATAATCTCTGAACTGCTTTAATTTGTCCTTACACTTGTGGGCACCCTTAAATAACTGCACTTTCAGCGGACATTTTTATAATACATTTATCTGGACGCGGCACGTCGTCGGACATACCAGACGGATGTATACAATACACGAACGGGGTTTGCTACCCTCTTATATACACAGCACGGCGTCACAAGGAAAAGCTAACAGGATATTGACCTGTGTAACGGTACAGTAAAATTGCTAGCATTCCATTCTATTGTCTGACATCCGCCCTTCATAGACTGTCGCCCGGGAATGCAGTGTTTCTCACGTATATCTGCCCAGATTCGTTACAATATTTCACATCAAAGTATACAATTTTACTTTCACTAACACAGCTAGTTATAGTTCTCAAATTTATGTAAAATTATTAAACATATTGCATAATTAAATGAATAATTGATCCGAGGACCGTAGTTCCTGTTTCAATTTGGAATTATCCAACTTTGTATACACAACACATTTACTTCGGTGTTTGAAAACTGATGTTAATAAACGCTACTCATAATCCCTTACACCTGATGAATGAATACCTCTTATACACAAAATAGCTATAAGGATGTAGCTGCAATTGCCCCTCTTCAGGTTTCTTCATAATTACCATCGATTTAGCTTATGCAGAATGAAGCTTTTTGCAGCTTGTTTGGCATTTAATTTTATTGGCTTGGCTTTCTTTCAAGCTATGTGTTGCTTGAAAATTGCTTCATATTTTGTCTGATTTTTATAGCAAACGTTATTAGATTATGTACTTCTTCATTTATCTACAAGAAATTATATATGAATCTAGATAATAATACAAAAGGGATAAAGGTAACGATAGGAACGAACGGAGCTGGCATAACTGGGGTAGAGACCGCACGTAGGTTCGCGGTTCTTTTTGCTTGCAAAGTGCCCCTGGGAGGGAAAAATAAGGGAAAATATCCGAAGGATATAAGTATGAATAGGATTCTTAACCTTTCTATTTCGAATGCATAAGTGGTAAATTATATGATAAAAGAGGAACTGCCATTCCCCTACCGAGCCGGTGAAACCAAGAAAAATGCACCAGTCACAGTGAGCAGTCACTCTGAACCTACCAATACGAGCCCCACACCTCGTTTGGTTCCGTTAAAGGTAGTGCCGGTGCAGAAAATCTGAATGTCAGTTTGAAATTGTATTATAAAAATTATGGTGTCCTTGTTAAATAACCCTCTCTTCTCAAACTAACTACAGAAACTGAGAACAAAGAACATTCACTTTGAGATACCAAAATTTTGATAATTGTATATTGCATATTGTTGTTCACTGTTTTATACTGATATTGTAGAAAAATTGGTACCAAGCATGCAACTACTAAAAACTCTTATAACTTTTTGTTAGTATTAAAGGACATAAATAAGGAATATTCTAAGCAGGTTTAATAAAATCACATCACACGAAGCATATATTAAAAAAATACTTACATTTCTTTCTACATTTTCACTTTTTAATAAAATGATTGAAAAAGTATTAAATGTAACTACAAAATAATAAAATGATTTGCAAATGAATTTATTACATGAAAAATTAAGACGTTACAAAATAAACAAAATGTGAATTTCTTTTATAAATATCTTTGTATATATACTACATAATTAGAATATTCCTTATCTCACAGTCTGCATGTTTATATACAGAGATAAGAAAATTATAAACGAGAAAGCTACGGGCTTGACGCCATAATTTTGTTGCTGCAAGTTTGGTTTTGTTGCTTGCATTTTGTTCTCTGACGAGTACAGTTATATGCAAAGACTTGTCAAAGATGTAGACCACAACAGTGCTTTCCTCTGTAAAGCTTCTACGACTAGCTAACTTACACCCTGACCATACGTTTTCATCAAATCTTTACAAAATATTTTAAACCTAAATAAAGAGTAAAATTTGTCACGCTGCCTAACTACCATTTCGATGTACTTGAGGAGAAACATAGGAAAGGGAGATTGAGTGTTCTCATTGGTAAATTTCCTAAATTTTGTAAGTGTGATGTAAAGGTTTTCAACTTTTGTGATATATTGCTCTAACACAATTATAAATGTTTTAAATTTCATTTAGATATCCTGAATATATTTTGAGAAATATTTATGCTATCTAATCGGGTATTTTGCAAGATGCTGAAGTTATATTTTGAAAAATTATAAATATTGTCATGTTTAAATACGAATACATAGAATTGGCAGATATATTTTATTCACTACTATGATTGTCTCGTTCTGCGCCGTGGCGTAACGGACTAGGGCAGCCTTGGTCCGTGGCCACGGAAAGTGGCCCATGAGGTGCGGATTTTAAGTCCCGGGTATATGACCAGTGCCCACTGCGCATCGTGAGGAAAGTGAGGAGCTTACGCTAGGTAAGCGGGCCTGGTCACGGAAACCAACATTCAGGCTGGGGAATGCCGAGATGCTGACCACATCTCCTCCCCGTACTAGTTGGATGATCGTCCACCTCCGCCGTGCGTAAGTGGACGTGAGGCCGGCAGTCGGGTTGGTAGGCCTTGGCACTCTAATAGGGCTGTCGCGCCAGGGTGTATTATTATTACTGTCATTGTAAAAAGGGTAGAGACAGACTGAAAAATTCAATGCCATAGCCGGGATTTGAACCACGGATCTTCTGGTTTCCGTCCAGCCACTCTAACCATTTGAGCTACTATGGCCAACATGCCGACATGACATTAAATTCTCCAACTGACTCGTGTTTCTCCCAGTTGGAGAATTTAATGTCATGTCGGCATGTTGGCCATAGTAGCTCAAATGGTTAGAGTGGCTGGACGGAAACCAGAAGATCCGTGGTTCAAATCCCGACTATGGCATTGAATTTTTCTGTCTGGCTCTACCCTTTTATAGTGCGTCCTACACACGGCTAGTGTGAAAGAACAATTAATTTCCATTACTCTGATTGTTTCAGGAAATAGTTTAAATCTTTAAATATAACATTTATTTTATTTGTGTATTTAATTACTTATGCATTTACAATTTATCGAGTTAATCATATCATAGCTTGAAGTAAATATCGGACGTGCAGTCTATGAACAAATTAAATGTTCAAGGGTTGAACGTTTAAAATACTCATTGAACAAAAATCGTATTACTGATGTAATAATTGAAACTAAAGGTTCAACATGTTTTTGAATATAAAAATCATTTTATAATGTTGAATAAGTTTCATGTATAGGTATCCTTTAACTATTGAACATAGATCAGAGATCAAAAAATAAACCAAATTTTCTAATTTGTAAGTAAATATTTTTGCGAACTGTTCACACTTTGAAACTTAGTCGTACGATATTGTTATGAGTGTTTAAATGGCTAAAAACCTTCATTTGTTTGAAATACTGGAAGGGGTAATAGGCTGTGTAAGAGGAAAAGGCTGTTTGATAGTTCAGTATGTACACACGCTGCTATGTTAGCAAAATTTGTTGCATATAACTGTACTGGACCGGAGATTAGGTCAATAAAAATGTCTACAGAAAAGGAACAAGGGCATGATAAGAGAGTGGATACTTAGAAAAATATTTTAAATAACGTAATCAATCTTCATATTTCCAGTGAACACTTATAATGTTGATTCTGTGTATCAAAGAAACTGAAATACGATATGGATGAATTTGGGAATGCATTAACACGTTCAAGCCAGGTAACCGTGATAGTGTGTAACTTTCTGTTTCATTGCACAGTATTTTTCGAAATAAGCTGTGGCTTTCATATGCAGCTCAGAAAGTTTATGTTTTTGGTTTGCGGTTACCTTGCTGAACCTGTGTGTATGTAAGTGTGGGTGAGTGCGCGTGCAAGATGTAAAATAATAGTCTCATTTTCTTCTGTTTCTTTTGCTGCAAAAGCTGCCAAAGATGGGGAGGAAAGGCTGCCTGCAGGTAAAACATTGACTTCTCAAGTTTCTTCTTCTTCTTACTTTTTATTATGAAGCTTTTCCTTTAGGAAGTAGAAACTTTTTCACGCCCTTTTCACCTTTTATAGCTTTAGCTTGCTAGCACGCTGAACTTAAAGCAACGAGTAATTTTTCTCTTTTTCTACCTCTCCCTTTTTGTGTTTGCTCAGCTCAAAGTTTTCATTGCCTTTCAAATGTGATGAACAGTGAATCTGATTATAAAACCAGATTCTTTTAAGAACAGCTAGCAGTTGCTTTGCTGAGAAAACAGCATGAAAACATTTTTAAAACAGTTATTACTGTTTTTAGAATAGTTTTTCTCCAGTATGTCATAGCCTTAGTGAGATTCCAGTTTCTGAAGCCATTCTAGAATTGTTATATGCATGAACAGGCCAACAATTGTGCATATATTAGTAGAGTGCTTGCACTCAACCAAGCAGAGTTGGGACAGCCTGGCCTGATAAGTATATCATTTTAGTCAAAAGTACTGAGGGAATCTAGATACGCCCTGGGTCTTGCTCCCTACTGTATGTTCATTCATGGAAAGTTTTACAGGTAAACAAACAAAACGCATATACGAGGGCTGTTCAATAAAGAATGATCACATTTTTTACGGTCATTACTTTCGCACTAAAGTTCAATCTTATTTAATTCGGTTAGCTTAATGTGAAACAAACACGCAGTGGTAGTTTCATTGTTGGTACTCCTGGTTACAATCTGTGGGAACCAAGCAAATTCAGACATGTTCAGTATCGCCTACCGCTGCAATGGAGGTAATATTCAGTTAAAGTTGATGTTAGAGGAAGATCCGGAGTTTCTATCAGACGTAATCACTGCTGTAAGACCTGAAGCTTTCGCGGTGAGCGTTATGGATTATGGCTTCACGGGTGATCAGCCATAATCCGTAATCACGGCTGATGAAACTTGGCTACATCATTTTGATCCTGAGAGCAAACAGCAAAGCTCAGTGTGGAAATCTCATTCATCACCGACCCCCAAAAAAGCAAAAGTGCTCCTTCTGATGGAAATTTAAGGTCATCTCATTCCTTGATATTCATGGAATGGTTTATCAGCATGTTGTACCTGCACACACATCAGTAACTGGACAATACTACAGGGATGTCCTGGAAACATTGCAAGCCCATATCAGGCGCAAAATACCACATTTCCGTGAAGCAGGTTGAATGCTGCACCACGATAATGCGCGGCCGCATATTGCCAGTGTTGTTGCTGACGATCTTGCAAAAATCAACGCGAAGTACATCTCTCACCCTCCCTATAGTCCGAATTTAGCCCCATGTAAATTTTTTATTCCCTAACTTGAAGAAACGCCTTCGTGGGAGGTATTATGCATCATCAGAAGCGGTGGTGAAGGCTGAGGAGGCGATTTTGAAGGGTCTGTCTAAAAATCGTTTCCAATATGTCTTTGAAGACTGGCAGAAACGCTGGAACAAGTGCATCACATTCAGGGGAGACTATTTTGAGAAGGATCATCAAAATTATGAGGTTGAGTAAAGGTACGTTGTCAAAAACAAAACAAAAAATTTGATCATTCCTTATTGAACAGCCCTCGTACAAATATAATAATTTGTAATTTGAAAAACTTCACTTATCTTTTAAGAAATTATGACTGCATTTCTTACACATTGAATAGGATCGCGATTTCGTGAATAAATCATCCACATCCTCAGCTCGAACCATCAACAAACTCGTTGTTAACGTTGCCGTCGCTAGATGTCACTATGTTTATTTTAGTACTACCAACATTTGAAAATGAAACAAACTTAAACACAGAATCAATTGCAGAATTTCAAAATTCATTACACGATGTTTATTTTTTAAAATAAATATCCTTTCCCAGACCATTAAATCTATCAGACCATTTAATTGTTTTAATAATTAAAGTTTTGGATTTATTTCATATTTTATTTATTAATTTAATCATGAAATAAATCCAGAAGTTAAATTATTAAAACAATCAAATGGTCCGATAGATTTAATGGTTTGGGAAAATATATTTATTTTAAAAAATAAACATCGCGTAATGAATTTTGAAATACGGCGTTTGATTCTGTTTTTAAATTTGTTTCATTTTCAGATGTTAGAAGTACTAAAATAAACATAATGACAGTTAGCGACGGTAACGTTAACAACGAGTTTGTTGATGGTTCGAGCTGATGATGTGGATGATTTATTCACGAAATCGCGATCCTATTCAATTTGTAGGAAATACGGTCATCACTTCTTAAAAGATAAGTAAAGTTTTTCAAGTTACAAATTATTATATTTGTATATATTTGTTTGCTTCACTGTTAATAGCTTCATATTTTACGTATTTAGACAAAACGCATGTTTATTAAACATTCTTTCACTCATCTTTTGAGTCCTTACTTCTTGAAATACTAGTTCTTATAAAATATATATTGCATCCAAACACATTATCTCTCATAGATTTGTATTTATGTATTCTTGCATTTATGTTTCTGCTATTAAGTATATTCGTTTAATTTGATAATGAAACCTTTCTTTAACTTGAATTTTCTCATCCCTTCTTATTTGGGTAGCACATCGTAGCAGAGTGTCAATCCCAGAAGAATCTAGGGTAATCGAGTATACATTCCAGCAACGGCAACATTTAATAAATGAACAAATTTGATTACGAACTTCAATTCGAAGGAGTAAAAATGATTAGATAGTTTTAATATTTTCTGTTAAATTAGAAGAATTTTTTTTTCATTTGTAATAAGTGAAATTTTAAATGAATAAATTCATGTTCTATGTATGCATCATTTTGTGTTTTAATTTATGTTGAGCAGTCACTCATTCGTTTATTCACTCTCTCTCTCTCTCTCTCTCTCTCTCTCTCTCTCTCTCTCTCTCTCTCTCTCTCTCTCTCTCTCTCTCTCTCTCTCTCTCTCTCTCTCTCTCTCTCTCTCTCTCTCTCTCTCTCTCTCTCTCTCTCTCTCTCTCTCTCTCTCTCTCTCTCTCTCTCTCTCTCTCTCTCTCTCTCTCTCTCTCTGATATAAGTACATGGACTTTTTTTCTACTTTTTTCCGGATATATCTCAAGGATGTATATGACTGAAATATTATGAACATTTAAAAAAAAAAATCACCTTTTCCTCTTATTAGTCTATAAAATAGTGTAAGCATTCCTGAATCCAAAGAATGCATAGATAGCATCCGCAAACAATTTTTAAATGCTCTAATCTAGTTTGAAAGTTACGTGAATTCTCGTGTTAGATATTAATTCTAATTCCTTATTCCTTTTTTTTCCCTCGCTATTGAAAATTTCAGCATTTTTCATCATTTAAAATGCTCGTTGCCTCGCAGTTTTAGTGTTAGTCTAATGAAACTTGCTACACACGTTCATAGAAACATACTGAATAGAAATTGCCATGGGTTTTATTTTGAGATGCATTTTAAGCTCACTTTCTTTACTTCAAACAAAATTTTATTCAAAAAATTTCAAATGTTGGGCAATAAAGCTATATTCATAGCTTTACAAATTTCTGGAGCCTAAAGTTATTGAGACACAGAGAAACCTAGGGCGAATTCAAAAAATGGATGTATTGGGAAGCTGTTAAAATATTACATCAAAGTTTAAAAACAAATAAATTTGGCTATATTTTCCAAAATTATCAAATGAAATTGACAAAATTTGGCTTGTATCATATTTGTACTAAGTTACGTCTGTGGTATTAATCTTTAAAAGCTAGCGTTATTAGTTCAGGATTTCAAATTTTCAGTAATAGGTTTCCTTAAAACATACATATATTTCGGTGAAATTTCGATATTGGATGGAACATAAATCTTGCCTATCTGCCATGTACGTTATGAAGGGGTTAAATAGTTCTGCCAAAAATAGATAATTATTTAATTGGTTTACCAATGATCTAGAAGTACGTTCTTGATATTAACGACGAACTCGTTCTTGCTTGTTCTGCTACAGCTCAATAGTTGGTAGCAATGCAGCAGTCCGTGTAATGACGGAATCGGGATTTGATTCCAATAATCCAGAATCTACTGCAATTTCCGCTTGTCTTGTGAAGGGCCTTGCCGTTGCCCTTCCATGCTCAGATCATCTGCTCTCGTGTAAGCACATGCTTTGTTTAATATGGTTATGAAGCAACATTCCACAAGTGTTCTGGCTTGAACTTGTACCTACAAGAGGACATTGGGCTAAATATTCATGTTTAGACTTCCAACAGTACCCTTTTAATCTGTTCGTTTATTGCAAAGCATTCCTTGCCACACTTGTCCCCTGTATAGACAAACATTTCACGTACTGCTGTATATCTGGTGTCTAAGACAAATAACTGTCATTTATGTTACCACGAAAACGCTATTTTCTAAAATGTTGGACAATCGGAACGGAAGTTTAAATATAAAGGTTCTCTTGTATAAACATTTAAATTTCTTTTAGGGACTTTTTTACCTTTCAAGTAGGGATCTCAAAAATAATATTTATTTCAAATAACCTTGCTGTTAAACTGTTCATAGTGCACGAAATTGCCATATAATCTTTTATATATGATTTTAAATATATAAAGAAAATAGTTTCTAAGATATTTTATCTATTTTTATTTTTATTATGTAAGAAGAGGAGGTAACTGTATTTCACCCCAAAATTTGACACCCAGATTTTATCGAAAATACATAGAGACTTCAGAATATTTTTTTTTAAAAAGTCACTTTTACATAAATGTGTGTACATCTGCCTGTGAACAGTATAAATCTTACACAAAAGGTAACGCTAATACAAACTTGACGATTACCAGTTTTACAGAATTTTATAAAATGTCTTCTGAGTGATGAGAATTTCACAGATTATTTCTAAAAACTTAAGTTCATACATTTTTACTTTAGACGATAAAAAATATATATGGTATTTTAAAGATAACTATGGAATCTATCTTTGAGAAAATAAAATGTTTACTAATTTCTTTACATAAAGTAATTTTCGATGGGTATAAGCATTTGAAAATCTCCTTGCAAAATATTTTAGTATGCTGAACTTATATTGTTTTGTTATCATTTATTCAGGCCTTCAAATATGTGTTTTATATTAAATCTTGGAATGGAAGTTTTGGGTGGGATGCAATACCTTCTCTATATATTTTGTACGTGATAGATAATGTAATTAAAGCCGTGCAGCATCTATATATCTTGAAAAATACGAATGTTCTCATTGATTTTAAAAAATGGTATGGAGAGGTAAAAACACACTTTGTCAGTGCTGCATGAGTTTAGCAATAATAGAAGTAATAGCTGTCTCTTCCCAGTAGTTATTCACTAAAACTTCTGTTTACATTTTTTGTTTTCTAATTACAACATTATTTCTTCTTTTAAAATACTTTGTGAGCATCTGTTCTTACTGCCCTGTTCAACCATTTAGAGGTCTTCTTATTGACAATTTTATGTTATACTTTATACAGGAGGTAATAGAAAATTTAAAGTAAATAATATTTAAAATAAGGCAACCCGTAATACGTAAATACGACACTGTATATTTGAGCATTACATAATTAACTTCTCAAAATAATTAAGAGGTGTGTCAACAGTCTGCTTATTTGAAATATTAATTCATATGAGGTTACACACGAGGAAAAGAGTATCCTAAATGTTATATTTTTTATATATTATTTCTTAATGTTCCATATCTAGCTGCCTTTAAATTCCGAGCTCATATCGGTGGCTTTCCACCTTTGGAACAATTTATTTAAAAGCAATGGTGTCCACTCGCTTACAGTCGAGTTAGTCTTTGGGTGTTTTATTTCGTTTGCTGCATTAAGGTAGGACCGAAGTGCTAAAAGTGATTTTCTAAACTACTAAAGCTAGAGCCTCCAATTTTGTGCAGATATTACTAGTAACTAACGAAGTATATGTAGCAGTTTTCATTCCAATATGCAACTGCATTCTTGATATATGAATATACAATTTTATTACCTAAAATCAAAATCTTTGACAGATATTGCACAAAAGATCTCATTTTGTTAAAACTACATTCTTTAATACTTTGATAACATATTAACGGATCGGATTTCTGAAATTCTGCATAATTATTTTTTAAAAAAATATTTTATGTGTCAAGACGAAGAACTCCAAAAATCAGTGCTTGATTATAGTAATTATTTTTTTAAAATTAAAGTGTGACTAAAATCAAAATTCCCGTATAACAGTTTGTTTCACAGCTTCTGAAGTGTATTGTGTACACTTTTCAGAGCTCTATCTGTAATACTGTAGAAGAAGATAGATTTTGAATATGGAAAAATAAGAAAGAAAATCTGAACTTGAGAAAGATGACTTTAAAGTTTTGCATGTAGTTTACATAAAAAATATTTAATTTCTTGATATTAGAAAGCTCCAGCAGTGTAACTTACACCTTCTTCCCTGGTAGCAGCCTCTTGGGCCTTAGGGTTTAGATGTAGGTATTTACTGAAATAATAGTCTATTTTCACATTCTACTTCTTACTGAGAAGCAAAGACCAGAGGTTTGAAGCATCTGCAGTTTCAGACATTTGTGGAAACAATGTGGGCATTCTAAAGCTTTCATCAATTCTTTCAACTGGCCAAAATCTAAAATAATATATTTTCTCTCACCTACATCCTCCTCTGGTACATAGGTACTGCATTGCACCTCCAATTTAGAAAGGCTTACTATTATCTTTTGCAGTGCTACAACCTCAGTTACTTCCTGATTTACTTCAACTGAAGTATCTGTCTTCCTCCATCTGCTCTTATTCATTAATTTACACAAAATGGCTCTGTTACCCTTTATCTTTGGCATTCTAAAACAGTTAAATAATGTAGTACCATATAAAACAATATAGCTACCTTAACCTCTTTAATTTCCCAGTACATAATTGTTTTATGTAGGTTTACTGAAATAAAGCTGTATCTAAACACGGCGTAATTTTAGGCACAAATGGACACTGGAGAATAATAAATATAATGCAGAGAGGAGGAAACCTAACAATAACACTTTAAACGCCAAGTATCATTCTAAAACACTAGAACAACACAAGAAGACAAACGTTTCGCGCCATTACACAGGAAGTATATCAAGGAAACGATTAGAAACATTACTGCCATCTAGGGGATTCATATGAAAGCTTCTTAAAATAGGTTACGGTGGTTGAATGCTATTTTAACTTTTTTTTTTTTTAAATCAAATTGTTGGTAAGTTCTCTGCATTCAAATATGTGGGCGTGCCATTTAAAGCATGGAGAGGCATTTAACGAGATAGAGCTTTAAGATGGCGTCAAAAACAGGTGATGCGTTTGTCCTATGGGCATGTAACTTTGTAAACAAGTAAATTAAATTATGTTGCATATTTTGCAACAAAAAACCAAAATTCCATGTTTTTTCCACACAAAAATAACTAAAACAGCACTTGTCCCCCCTAAGTTCACAAACACATTCATACTTCTAGATTGTAGGTTGGGTGGAGAATAATCCTGGCTAGATAAAAATGTCTCACCCTCCAGAGGGGAATGGAACCTGGAACCTCTAGATTTTATGCTTAGTACAATAACCAACACATGCAGCACATGCTGTTATTGATCCTGTATAAGTGGAACATTGTGGGAAAGAAAATTAGGTGTTGCCAAATTGGTAATAGGACTATATTTTATACATATTCTTTAAAAGTACCACTTTGGTTAATAAATAAAAGTTGAGTGTTGCAGTTTTATCAGGCGTCCAAATAGCATTCTGTGAAACCGGAAGCTATACAAAACTGTCTATTTTGTTATTATTTTATTTAAATTATTTTTTCAGTGGCACATCAAAGTCCCAAAGTACTTTATATTGTGATTAGGTGCAACAGAGCTTTGTATTTAAACTGAAATGATTTATTCCGTTTTATTTTTACATGTTTTAAAAAGGCATCGCTTTGATTTTGGGTCTGGTGCTCTGCCGTGTTATTGAATTAATGAAACTTTTAAAAAGCACTCAAACTCTCTTTTGCGTAATAAAGCGTACTTTACAATGTTTGTGCAGAAGCAACGTTGAACACAAAAGTGTTTTAAATTAAATATACTCAGAAACATCAGTAATTATATTACATTTAAAACAAGAGGTGAGTTGTAATTCTGGCCATAGCGTTAAAGAGGATTTAATTACTAAAAGAGTGTTTTTGAATGCTTAATTTAAAATCAGTTAATTTTAAATGTGCATGACAGTTATTCTATGAGAAAAAGCTAGTGTGTAATAGTGAAAGCATTTTGGAAATTGCCAACACGTTAGTTAATTTCTACATAATATGCTACTTTTTATTTCGTTAATACTTCAGTGCTATATTTCTTTACAAAATAATTTCGAAGTGTAATAATCATGCCCTAGTTTGCAAGGTTGAGAGCTTATCTCCCACCTCAGTTGCTGTCACATTCCGGCTGTGCAAGTCCTTTAACATTTGTGCTTGATGCTAATTCCAAAATAGCACATGAACAAACAATATTGTTATGAAATTTACTAATAGCTAAACTTAATGGTTTGAAGCAGTTTCAGGGGATGCTGATGAATTTCTAACCATTGGTGACGATCTTGAAGATATCTAGAAGTTTGCCCGGCAACTCTGGATCTGTATGTGCATCAGTAATTCTGGAGCGATGAGTTCTTCTTTCCAGGGTCGTAGTCTCGGAGTAGAGGAAGTTAATTTTACTATTACTGAAGAATGGACAAATAATTCTTTTCTTTTTCAAACATGAAGATTTAAGTGTTTCGAAACATTTCCAAATTGTGATACAAATTTTAATAATATAAATGTTGTTCTTTAATAAACGATGACTGGCGTATTGATGAACGTACATCTTAAATGCACACTCAAAAATAATTCTGCACAACCTCGGAGAGACATAAATGCACGTCTTTCTCCGACCTCCTACGACCTTCTTAAGCAGAGGGATCTTTAAGACATATAACAACTTACTCTCACCTGAGGTTACCATGCTTTCACATCACCTCTTACATCATATATCTATTTAATTACGTATTTCAATGCCTTTAACAATTCCTTTTAAACTACATGAAATATCTGCTACAGGTTTTAGTACCCTTTTCAGAAAATAAGCTAATTATATTTCATAATATATGCCATACTGTTTTATCAGCAAAACAGTGTTATAAAATTTTTCCGTCCACAACAATGTCTCTTTTTCTAACGCTTATCTAGGTAGAGAACATACTCTGTTCCATTCCCAAATTCAGGTTTCGCCTAAATATATATTTTATTTTGTATTTAAGCTTAACACTTCCAGGTATCTACGAAAATATTTACACAAAATTGCCACATGCTAAACTAGCCTTTATAATTACGTACAAAACAGTTTATTTGCTCCAAAATGACTCTTAAGGGTTTCGGGTAAAATGTAATGTTAGACAAATTTACATGAAGAATAAAATAATTATCTTCAATTTTCTGTAATCCAATAGACATCGACAAAAATGCACTTCAGAAAAACATTTAGAGATAATAAAATATATGTTTTGTTCCCACTTTTATTTGTTACGTTATAGTTTTATGAAATACTGTACGAGTAGTATTTGCTAAATGCAAGTGTCTCATATGAGAGGAAGCTTCCAGTTGTTATTTTCGTTAACAGGAACTCGTGATTATGCCAATGGTGAGGGTAACTTAGTGCTACATAATTCAGGTATTCATATTTCCCTCTTACTCGATATAAACATTTGAACGTTTATTCTGTATTGTGTATGTGCCATGTGCAAAGAATACTCATTTTTGATAATTACTATAATATACAAAAATTTTAATGGATTGTGAATTTTGCGCAAATTTACCACATCCCATTGTTTACAAATGTGGGATTTGTGGTGGACAACATGGCGCTGGGGTGGGTTTCCTCCGGGTCCTCCGGTTTCCTGCACCATAATTCTACCAATTGCTCCATCATTCATTCATCTCAGGCGTTGGGCCGGTCCCTCAACCCTGATTTCAGCTCTCAGGTCAGATGCTTCGGCTCCCTCAAAGCATCTGGGCACCTCCTAACGTCAGCATTGACGAGAAAGGGAGAAAAAAATGTTTACAAATAATGTGGCTTGGCCCTGCAGTACCTTTTGTCCGTTAAGCACCGTTGCTGTTTTGGCCTGTAGATACTACTAGTCCAATAGGTAGAAAAGACAAAATGATAAAGTGTATACAATAGAGGAGGATATCTCATGCATACGACCTCCACCGAGATCTATTGGGGCTAATATACCCGAAGAGAATAAGTAAGGCAATTGTACCTGGCACAAGTGCAGAAGTTTGTAGCAGGTGCTGAGAGTTCCTCATCCTGGGGCGTTGATCCATTGCATAGCCATCGTTGCCGACAAGCGTAGCCCCACGTGGGTCAGCAAACACACAAAGCTGCCCAACGCCAAGGACACGATTTACACTGTCCAAGCATCTGGGCTATTTGTCCGGCGCCATCATTCTTCACGAGCTGAAGGCACACCTGAAAGAGATAAGGAAATGGAATGAAGGGAAATTATGGAAGTAATCACACCAGCATTCGCATAACCTAAAAACCAAATCGCAGTGCTTCATCGACGAGCATCGAACCCGCGACCTTCCGAATCGTATCCGTTTCCGTGGCGTCACCTCGCTCACTACTGAGGTAAAAAGCATCCAAATTCTTATGAAAACCCTCAAACAAGATTCGAGCTCTAGTGATGCAGGGAGATGTGAGATTATAAGCAGTGTGATTATATTATTAGAACCCGGATTTCTAAGCAAAATGCTTACAAATGCTTATAAATGCTTTTTTTAGCTGAAATACGGCCTTTGCTTGCTTATTTTATGCTTTTTAATTAAAAGAGCTTATTTCATCCAAATCATATTAATTTAAAGGTAAATTTTCACTCCTAGTCGTCATTTTATCTTCAGACAGTTTATATCGTCTCGTTGAAAGAATTAGGACTCGATATAAAACGTGGATCTTCTTGTCTCTAGCGTCGCCGATTAAAATAATAAATAAACCCTGACGCGATAACCCTAAGAGGGCCAAGGCCTACCAACCCGACTGCCGGCCACACCTCCACTTAAGCAAGTTAAAGGTGGGCGATCATCCAACCGATACGGGGAAGAGATGTGGTCAGCATCTCAGCATCCCCCAGCCGGAATGTTGGTTTTCGTGACCAGGGCCGCTTACTTATCGTAAGCTTTTCTCACGATGCTGAGTGGGCACCGGCCCACTCAGCACCCACCGACCCTTAAAATCGGCACCCAATGGGTGGGATTGAACCCAGACCGCTTTACTGTCGCTGATTAGAGTTCAAAATTTCATGAAGTCCTTCCAAATTTGTCTTTACCTCCTTAGCCAGTTTTAAGTCAATCGGATTCTTGGTTAAAGGCTGTGTCATTCTACGCAGAACATTTCAATGATTTAAAAACATTGCTATCCTCCTTAGATGCAGAACATGCAAGAAATATTGTCACAGCACAAGAATGTTTTGCTAATATTGGCATTCAATATAAGATAAAGTACATCCATAGCCGCTTCTCTAAAATACCTGCTATTATAACACAGTTGGAAACTCGAAATAATACCTTGGAACATTCATTTTCTTTGGTAGATGAAATTTCAGTAACGTTGTCTTCTGATACTCGTGGTATTGTGAAAACTGCCTTTGATAAACGCAGGTATTAACGAAAAAATCCTGGTTACCAAACACTGTGTAAAATTATTTCAAAACTTTCTGGTACAGAAACGTATATCGATGAGAAATTCATTCATAAAAGACTGTGGGGCTTTCACATGTTCCAGTAACGTCGTGTGAGGTTGAGAGATACTTTTCACAGTATAAAAGTTCTTCATTAAAAAACACGGGTGCATCCCTCAAGAAAATCTCAAGATAACCCTCTGGTGTACTGTAACAGGCTTTAGTAAGGTAAAAATTCTACCAAACAATACGTTTATGATTAAATTTTTATTTTTATTTGCTTATTTGTTTGTGCTTACAAATCCGGGCTCTAGTTATACTGATTACGATTTCCGAAATGCAACTAGTGAATATATTGTGTACGCAGCTGTTGTCAACTTTAGGACGGTATACCCATAAAGAAAGACTCAGTTTTTACTGAGCCAAGTTGAAACATTAAACATGACAATGCGGTTATAAACGATAATAAAGGAGCACTTCTGCCTCGGTGGAGAAATGTAAACAAGTCAGTTCACACAAAATATTCACCGCTCCTAAACTGCGTTGTATCATAAAGTGTTCGTAAAATGTACAACTCCTATCTCATGGTGTTTTCAAAGCAGTTACCCTTCGCAAAACATTCATATTTAGTTTACTCTTACATTTGAAGCCACTTTGATAATGTGTGACACATTATAGTCATTTAAATGTATATTGGATTGTTCGGAGGGGATTCGGCATCTGGACCAGACTGGTCTTTTATACCTATGCCCCAAGTGTGGCACCCCTGGGAGGGAGGATGAGGTGACAGGAGACAGAGGAGGACCGACCCCAAGGAGTCACTAGAGTACAGAGGGTGATGTCTCTACTCTTTACTAGATTGAAACTCCACGGCAGTACAGCACAATCGGATTCCCATCCGAAATAGTCACGAGGATGGTTCTGAGACCGGAGGCCGCCTCCCTCACGGAACAAGGAAGACTCCAGGCACGCTTGCACAACTGGGATTCCGCCAGCCGCGACCGCCCACTAGGTTGGCTCGAAGACCAGAGTCCGTCCTGCCGGAGGAGAATGTGTTTACTCAGAGTATATCATCCCGCCATGCACCGCCGAGGCTCCCACCGACATTTCTAGCCTGAAAGAAACCACCAGACGAGAGATGGTATAAAAAGATAATGGAAGTGCAATTGAGGTCAGGAAATTTGGGGGATGTAATTAACCTATCCAGCATTCACCTAGTGACCCAGGATAACCCTCGAGAAACCCCATTGGTCAGGTAGGTCGGCCACAGGAATTGAACCCGAGACCCTACAGGAATATTAATAGCTATCAGCCAGAAAGGAAATATTTTCACTAAAAGAATCTGAGTTTTGAATTTACATGACTTTCACTGCATTGCAAACGCTTATTTTTCTCCTTAATTTAAATTTTTACATTTGTATCTTCTTTCTTAAAATTTTCATTTTTTGTAATTTTTTGAAATTCCATTGTCTTTGTTTAACCACAAGGGAAAAACTGGCGGCTTCTTCTGTTTATGCTAGGCGCAGTTGCCTGTTCTGTAAGTCAGTCCCCTCCTGCCATCTTCTCTATGGCGGTCCTGAACCTCTTTTCCCTTTAGGGGTGTTGTCCCTTATTATTCTTCCGATATTTGGGATGCATCTTCATCTCTTTTTCCCCTTCTTGCAACCCATTCTATCACAGATTGGTTCTTACACATTTCTCTAATATTTTCATTTCTTATTGCTTCATTGTAGCTATTATTTCCAGCACTTTTATTTCTATTGTTTTCATCATTGGTTGTGTTCCTGTGGACATTGAACTTGCTTCCAAGGCGTAAGTCAGTACTGGCCCAACAGCCACCTTATAACAATTAGGTTAGGTAATAGCAACTTTCCGTTTAAGACATCTATACCTATTTGAAAATTCAAATAATTGCAAAGAATGCAACAAAAATATTTAATAGCACAAACATATGTTGTTCGACATAAATTGTGAGCTTTAGCAAAATCCGAATTGTATGCAACAAGATTTTTCTATTATGGTTAAGTAATAAAATAATAGAAAACTCATTCAGAATAAAAAGGTCTTCGTAGGCTTATCTCGGAAAAATACATATTTAACCTTTGTTTGCCCAGAACAAGTGAATATCGATTCAAGGTCGCAGGTATTGATTTTACAAGTGGTAGATAGAAATGTTTATTAGCAAATATGAGAGCTTGAATTTAGTTAGACATCTCCTGATAGTTATCCTGGAATAGGCGAGAAATGTATGCAAGAATTTACTTCCTGAAAAATCGAAGAAAACGTTTGAATAGTTGTATGGGAAGTTCATGGTTTGGCGAGCAAGAAAAAGTAACTTCATTCTTAGAAAATGTGCTCATAGTTTATTTTGAATAAACAAAAACAGTGAAGTCCAAAATATTGTGAACAAATTATTCGATAATGAAGACTGCTCGAATTGTAAACCATATAACTGATATATTCAGGTATAAATCGTTGTGTTTTATGTTAAAATAGATATCGATAGGCTATAGATTTATTAGAATTTCGTTGTGAACAATAAACACAGTGCAATTAAGTTAATATAAATAATATTATTTTATTTTTGTCATTTTTTCTGCGGAAGATGGCGCGAAAGCGTGGAAAATGTATGGAAATGGAAATCATACCAAAATGAACATCACAAAAGGATTTTCCTAAAAATGTTTTTTCTTTTATTCAGGGGTCTCAATCCGTGCATTCGTGGTGAAATATTGATACCAAATTTCTGAATGAAGTACAATACAGCTAAGTAATAGAGAAAGTAAAAATATAGAAGAGATTGGAAATTAATTGTTCTTTCACACTAGCCGTGTATAGGCCGCACTATGAAAAGGTAGAGCCAGACTAAAAAATGCAATGCCATAGCCGGGATTTGAACCACGAATTTTCTGGTCTCCGTCCAGCCACTCTAACGATTGAGCTACTATGGACAACGTGCCAACATGACATTAAATTCTCCAACTGACTCATGTTTTTCCCAGTAAACCACTAGGAGTTCTCATAAACACATGAGACAACTACCTTAATGGTGACTTACTATGCTGTAAGTACTTTAAGGCACGGGCTTTTATAGTTTGGACCGCTATTAGGTACAATTAATGGAAATTAACTGTGACTGGACGGAGACCAGAAGGTTCGTGGTTCAAATCCCGACTATGGCATTGGATTTTTTAGTCTGGCTCTACCCTTTCATAAAAGAGATTATTTGCTTCTATTTTAATTGGCAAATACATTATAGTAACATAATCATAGTAATATATCGTGGTTGTTTTATGATTTTATCACAACAGTAAGTATTTAAATAGTAGGCCCAGGCTATGGTCAAATTAGCGGCTAAGACCAATAAGTCTTCGAAAGCACTTCTCGGCGATTATCTAAATTACCGTAAAACTGAAACAAGCGCGTGGTTTCTGTAACATTTGTGCACCAAAGAACCCTCCAGAACAGTTTTAGTATAAGGTCGGTTTTTCGGTGTACCCAGTTTTAAACATCTACAAATATCTGATAAAAGATGGCTCGGTCGTATATAATCCCGGCAGAAGCGCGAATCCTACAATTCTCCCCAACACTAAAGGATTAGGGCTGGCCGCTCTCCAGACTCGGGGTGTAAATCGCTTAGAATTTCGCGAGTGTGAATTTACAACTATTTACATCCTAATGGTGTTCTACAAGACTCATATGCTCGTTTTATATTCTTGGATCCTAAAACTTTGTTCAGATGCCTACAGCTTTTATACTGTCTTTAAAAGGAGGCGATATAGAAACAAATCTAATGCAACAATTTTCTCTAATATGAATTACATTTATATATCTCGCCTCTATAGATTATTTTACGAACGTTTAGTTTTCAATCTTCTTTAGGTTAGCCAAAGTAAACTTTGTAAAAATACTTGCATTTCACCTCTATAGATTAAAGGGAATTTTCAAACCAAACTGACAAAGGTTTAAAGGTTATTTATTATGTGCTGGCGTTAAAATTCTGAATTCTTCTCATCTTATCACCAGAAGCAGCATTGCTGTTTCAAATGCTTTTAGAGGTTCCTGTTCGGACAAATATTGTGCAAGACGAGAGATAGGGGCTATTTTATCTTCTTCAATATATCAGCCAAGTATTTATTTTTTTACTTTATTGGTAATGAAATAAAGAGGATATTTTAACACTAAAGAGTAAAAATATATAGAAATTATTATTATTATTATTATTATTATTATTATTATTATTATTATTATTATTATTATTATTATTATTATTATTATTATTATTATTATTATTATTATTATTATTATTATTATTATTATTATTATTATTATTATTATTATTATTATTATTATTATTATTATTATTATTATTATTATTATTATTATTATTATTATTATTATTATTATTATTATTATTATTATTATTATTATTATTATTATTATTATTATTATTATTATTATTATTATTATTATTATTATTATTATTATTATTATTATTATTATTATTATTATTGTTATTGTTATTGTTATTGTTATTGTTATTGTTATTGTTATTATTATTATTATTATTATTATTATTATTATTATTATTATTATTATTATTATTATTATTATTATTATTATTATTATTATTATTATTATTATTATTATTATTATTATTATTATTATTATTATTATTTTGTTGGCTAATGGCACTGGGGATTAGTTGATTTGCATCATTTTCCCCCTAGCTTCCCAATATAACGCCTGTAGGTTCCCACTTTTGAGACCATTACATTTTTCCAAATGGTGTTTGCTCATGATGACATCCTCTTTACAGATAGTACATTTGGGTGTAGGTATGCAGTGTATTTTATAAAGGTGTTCTGCAAGACAATCATGGCCAGTTTCCATTCTAAATAGGGCCACTGCAGTGTTTCTTGGTAGTTTTTGTATGTCAGTTTTGTCTCCAATGTTCTTATAATCCTTGTCTTTTAGTTTATCTTCTTCATCAAGTCTCTGCTGTCTTTTAAAATGTAGCTTAATGTTGTTTAATTGTTTATTAATTTCAGTTTGTCTTACGGGTTTTATATTTTGAATTGCACCTTTTTTTGCTAGTTGGTCAGCATGTTCATTACCTAAAAGTCCAACATGGTCTGGAATCCATTGCAGGGTGACATGGTTTCTTGATTCGACAGCTTTAATTAAACTTTCAATTTCTTTGATGTTTCTTGTTGTTTTATTTTTATAATTTACAATCCCATCTATGGCTGATTTTGAATCTGTTAAGATAACTATGTTTTGCTTTATGTACGGTCTGTACAGGACATTCTGCAGTGCTGCTTTTATGGCTGTTGGTTCTCCATCATAATGGTTTGAAGTTTCGTCTGGTGTTAGGTACTGTGCGAAATGTTTGCAGTATACTCCTGCACCAGAATCTTGTTTGTTAATAAAGGATCCATCTGTATATATTCGGAGCCATTCTTTATCTGGAAATTATTATTACAGAAAGCGTTGAGATAAATTAACTTGTCTGAAAACATCACTAAATACATATTTTATAGCAGCAGATAACCACTTCTCATTTCAAATGTCTTTATAGAAATTCTAGCTAACCCGGCGAACTTCTTACCTCCAATAAAAGTTGTCTGAACTTATCTATATAAATAAAACAAATTCGGATTAATTAGTTATTTATTCTGCAACTAGAGGTAAAGTTAAAATACAACACAGTTACAATTAAGTTAATCAATTGAAAGCTTTCTGATTAACAATAGTTGTCTGTTTTTTTGTGGTGCGTAAATACAGATACGTCCAGAAAGTAAGTTCTGTTTGGTAATAAAATTGAATTGTGTACAGGTACAGAAAAATTATTTATTACACAAAATTCTACAACTCTTAAAATACTTTTCCACATAACTGCCAAAACTTTGCAGGCATTTGTCATAGCGAGGCACAGGTTTTTGTATACCTTCTTTGCCGCGCCGTGGCTCAGTGGTTAGACCGCTTGGCTCTCACCAAGGCAGCCCGGGTTCCATCCCAGGCGACCGCAAAGTGAGATCTGTGATGGACAACACGGCGCTGGGGCGGGTTTTCTCCGGGATCTCCGGTTTCCCTCGCCATTTCATTCCACCAATGCTCCATCTTCATCTCATGTACCATCAGTGTCATCGCCTGCGATGCCGTATGTAGTAAAAGCGGGCGTTGAACACTACACATTTAATTTATACCTTCTTCTTAGAAGTTTGCCGCCTGTGTCTTCAACCAGTTGGTACCGTTTTCTTTCAGCTCTTCGTCATTGTTGAAGTGTTGACCTCCAAGGAAAGATTTGAGATGCAAAAACAGATGAAAGTCGCTAGGAACGAGGTCAGAGCTGTATGAGGGGTGGTGAAACACGTTCCAGCCAAATCCCTGTAGGATGTTTTTCGTCGCAGCTGCAGTGTGTGGTCGTGCGTTGTCGTGAAGAAACACAATACCTTTTGACAGCCGATAAATTTCAATTGGTTTCACTTTCCTAGCATTCAGAAAACGAATCAAAGATTCTGATTTCACAAGCGGCGGGATTTTCAATCAACACCGACATTGTAAACAAGCACAACAAAGCGTACGTGGCTGACAGCGATCTCACAATGGCGCACGTTTCTTCTCCTTGATACACAGCGTCTACCGCGCATGTGCGGAATTGTGATTGCAGTGTTGCAGCGAAGATAAATTGAAACAGAACTTACTTTCTGGACGACATTTGTATATGTACATTCTCCACCCGCGAACACGCATGAGAGTAACAAGGAAACTCCAAGTTGATTCCGTAAACTTCCAACGACAGCCCTTGAGATTTATTTATGGTCATTGCAAAGGCCAAACGCACGGACAATTATAGACGCTTAAAATCAAAAGGTAAATGGAAAACGCGAGATCAAGATATCCTCTCCTTTGTGCTTTCCCTTGATGATTGTTGCCTCGATGACGTTATTCATTAGCTTTTTCACAGTTAGTCTCGTTCCATTGCAGAATCGTGGTTGGTTAATGTTACGCAGCATGATCACAACTGATCTTACTTTTAATTTTAAAATGGTGACGTGAGAGTCCTTCACTCGGAACATGTGAAGGAACATCAACATTGATTGTCCTAACACTGATTAATTAGGAAGCCTGGAACTTAAAGTACAAGGTAAGTCAGCATTGGATGTTACCTCAAAACCAATTTGCTAATGCTTAGGGGTTCGCGGGAAAACAATGAGTAATTTGTGGAATTCAATGCCAACTGGCATGTTCTCATGCTACTTAAGTTGATTACAGTAGCGCCACGGTATACCATAGATTCGTGGTTCATATCCCTGCTATGGTATTGCGTTTTACCTCTTAGACACTCCCTGTGTTGAAAACAATTACCAAAGCATCTAAAATATGTCTTCGAATTTTAAATTTAATGGGAGAGTACCAAAATGTCTTAAGTTAATTTTTAAACTGTTACTACGGCATTTTAAGTTTCTCAGGGATTTCTAATTCTTATGTATAAATTATTTTTAGGCTACTCATAGTGTATAGGTGATATAGGTTATACAGTGTGAACCATATACGCCTGAACCGTTTCAATAGGCCATAATTTCCCTTTGAAAGCTCTTAGAATGTCGAAATTTGTTATAATGATCGCAGTGGCTCTGGGAGAATTGACAACACTGACGCCCGCCTCGGTAGTGTGGTGGTACCGTGTCTGCCTCACGTTCAAGAGGTCTCGAGTTCGAATCCCGGCCAGGGTGAGTTACCTGCATAAGGCTTTTTCCGGGATTTTCCCTTATCCTGAAAGATGAATGTTGGATAACTCTAAGCTCTATGGATCCTGGGCTCATTTGAGCATCATTTCTCCCATTTCATTCATCGTCCGATATGACTTAATATTGGAGGCCGTAAATTACAACAACAATAACAACACTGACAATTGTTGACCGTTTTCTTTGATACGACCGTAGACACTGAGATCTATATAGGTATCTTCAATACATTTGTGAAGCAGCTGGATGATATCGAATTGAGCGAAGGTTATTTCCAGCAAGATGGAGCAACGTGTCATACATCTAATGACACCATGGAACTTGTAACCAGTTTCTTTGATAATCAAATAATCTCAAAAGGTCTGTGACACCCCCAGATCACCTGACCTAACCACACCGGAATGTTTCTTGTGGGGGTATCTAAAAATAGAGTGTATACAAGAATAGGCCACGGACAATTGATGTTCTCAAGGAATCCATTCGAACCGAAATAAGTAACATTGGCGAGGATACTCTCCGTGAAACTTCAGAGAATATGGTAAGACGAGTGCTGTTGGAGGACACCTCCAACATTTTCTCTGAGATGTAAATAGTGTAATAAAATCTCCTAATTGTGTATTATATTCTCTCAAAGTTGCACGTGTGTCCTATTATTGGTTCACAAGTTACGACCTATTGAAATGGTTCAGATCTATATGGATCGCACATAGACCTATATAGACATATTGTGGCTACAATCCTGCCAGAGAGAGTAGAGAAGTGGAGTCTACAGGCCACAGGCGGAGAAGTTCCTAACGATTCTAGACATGTTCCAGTGCTGGAGCTGTCCTCTAAGCATCTGAGGAACACTCTTTCCTTTAAGCAAGCATCCGCGCCATTATACACCACCATACGCCATGAAACTAGAAGTACGTCTGGAAGATGAGAAGCAAACCTAATAAAAGCGAAATGATATAAATAAGTGGAGGTAGTTAAGAAACCATCTCCAGCATTCGCCTGTCGACCAGGGAAAACCAAATAAAAAACCAAAGTCAGATTGGACGGTCGATGGAAATCAAAACCGGGAGGACCTCTCGAATCAGAATCACACATGTTACGGCGGAGTAGTCTCGCTTGGTTCATACACAGAGTTTTATTTGTGAAAGTAAAAGCAGTAAAACGTTACGAGCGCTTCCACAGGAGAAACGTTGTTTTAATGTAGGAACTATCAAAGTGACGAACACTCCAGGGAATGCCTTGCTGGCAGGTATTTATTTTTATTGTCCCTACTTGTTGCACTGCGGTGGTGATAAATACGACTTTTACCGAACAGCTTTGTACTGCACCAGGTGCAATACCGCCTCACTGTTCAATATTACAGTCCTTTCCTCTTCACACCTTCCTAGCTGCCGTTGTACGTCTTTCCTTGCCTACGTTTTCTTCCCGTCTTATGCATAACATTTTCCTCAATATGACCTGTAGTTTATGAAAAGTATGCTTATGTTCTCATAAGCGTAGGTAAGTTAGTTCTGTTTGGTAACATGTATTTTATAGAAAAATCAGTCAAGTTAGGTATGCTTCAAACGAGGGAGGTAACTGTTTTATATAAAATTTTGCGATGTGTTTGAAAGTAATCATTTATCATTCTTCATTACAGTAACTATTGCTATGAAAATCTGACAAATTACAATGACAAAATATTTGAAAATTAATTGTATCTGAATGCATTATGGTGGTCTTTACAAATCTGATGTCTTGCACCAACATGACTTTTTCGACTCTTTTACAAACTATTATTACACACGTTTATTCCTCTATTTCATGCTAACGATTTAAACATTTACAGATATCTTACTGGTTTTTTTCCTTGTAGATGCAAGAGGAATATTAGGCTTTAAGTGATAGTCAGATCTTAAAGCTGGTCCTACCTCTTATTTCTTTCATCCTGGGTTTAATGCTCAGAAATTCTTATAGTTATATATACAAAACATTAATTTTGTAGCAGTTATGTTTATACTCATGTTCTTAGGAATAGTCAAAGATATCAGTATTTATAATAAAACAAAGAAGTGATGTAAAGTGGGTAATGGTGTAACCATGGCAATGGATCTTTTGTTCTTCTGTTTCTGAAAGTATTAGGGGTAAGACACATACCTGTCTATCCGAGTATATAACAGAAGTAATTTTGTATATGCATCAAAGATGTATAAGTGGCGTGTGCGAAAAGAAAAGATATAGTTCACCGTGGAATGTACCGCTGGCTGTAAAAGGTCTACGTTAATAATATTTGTGATTGTTTCAAAGAATTTAAAATGGTTTAAGAGAAATTAAAATTCCATATTTGAACGAAGAAAAGTATTATTCATTCTTTAAAGATAGCAATGCCATCTTTATCAGTCCCGTTACCACGTTCCTGGGAAAGAAAAAGATCTCATCGCTCAACAATTATAGATGCGCCTAATTATCTAGAGTTGCAGGAGAAACTTCTAGATTTATTCAATGTCGTCACCAAATGTGAGAAATTAATCTGCATCCACCATCATCGCATCATAATCCATCCTCACGAAATCCGCTTCAAGATGATAAGCAGAACTATATGACACTAACTTTTGTGTGGTTAAGTTAAATTTTAAACAATTTTAAAAGCATGAAAATAAGTTCTTTTTTGTTTAGATGAAAGTTTCAGAATCGAATTCTCGTTCCCAATACTCCTCTCCAGTAAATTTTTTCAGGATAACAGATCTTGGGAATTGAAATCTACACGGTTTTATAACATTAAGTGATATATTGGTATAGATCAGACTTCGTAGTAATATAGAGGATAGGATATAGTCGTATGGAGGGAATTGGGCACTGCGACCATTGTACCTATGCCTCAAGTAAGGCATCCCTGGGAGGAAGGATGAGGCAAGAGGAGACAGAGGGCGGCCGACCCAAGAATCCACGGCAGTGCAGAGGGCAGGTTCCCTACAATTGAGCAGTGGGAAACACCTCGGCAGCAAGTACAATCGGTATCGCACCCCCGTGGTCCTGAAATGGCCTACAATGCCGGCCCGGATGAGGAAATTTTACCAGGAGCTTATCATCTTGCCATGCAACGCCGAGACTACCGCCGACACTTCTACTCTGAAAGAGACCACCAGATGAGAAAATATATGAAATGATAATGAAGATGAAATAGCGGCTCGTAATTAACCTACCCAGCATTTAAGAGAAACCCCCCCCCAGCAAAAAAAAAAAAAAAAAAAAAAAAAAACCTTGGGTCAGGTATGGTGGCCATTGCACCGAACTAGGGCCACGGAAGAAACCGCCTGAGTCATCCGTCTCCGTTTAGTAATATAAATATACATATACAAGAAAATAGTGACGGTTAAAAGTTCATAACAAAATTACTTTTCTGGCTGAAAACCTTATAACTATCTTCGAGATGGAAGCGCGTTTCTAAGTTGCCCACTAAGCATATATGAGTTGATATCCTGACTGTGGAAATCACCGTTACATAAGGTTCGCTCTCTGGATGCATTTTAATCAAGGAGAAAAAACGCGTGGAGAGATTCGACTTTTCCGGAACATCTCATCTCTTCTGTCTGGACTTGTCATTTCCCTTTCCCTGCTGTCGTTTCGCCATCCACATGTGATAAAACTCATACGAGGTGGCTTTCCGCAAAATGAAACTGTGCGTAAGATGGGACTTCGGGGAAAGACTAGGATTCGTTATGTCGAAAATCCAAATGGCTTCCGAAGTTGAATAGAGGAGGGACGTGAGGTTCGAAAAAAAGTTTCTTCGTGGTTCTGTCTTTCTTTGTTAACAGCAGCGTAGAGAAACGGCCTTCAAAATGGGTAGGAAAGGAAAGGAGAAACTTTTTACTGTTGTTTCTTTATTTTCTTTTTCTTCGTGGTTTCTGCTGGTGTTGTTGATATACAGTAAATCATAAGCTGAACCACTGATGGCCAAAACCCTTAGTTTGCTGCAGAGGATTCTTGAGTACATTATTGCATCAGGAAAAAATACTTTTAGGGCACTTAGTTCTTTCCCTCTGATTAATTTTAACGCATATGGATGGGAAAGTGTTGCTTCGACCTAAACATTTAATATGAGTTTCTCCGAAAAGCTCTTTAAAAAGAAAAATATTCAGTAAAGCCATTTGTGTATATGAGAGAGAAGGGCAGAGAAAGAGGAGAGGATAACTTGAAAATGATAAACCAGAGATATACCCTAGGTACCATAAATAATCACACTTAACTCCAGCAACCTTCAGAGATACATAAAAATCTTCACGATTACTCATATCCTTTAAATGGCTTTACAAGCTACATTCTCGTCATTGTTTTTAAAGGCTTTTAACCCGTCACTTGTCACGCGATCACCCCCGAGTTAGATTTTCTTTCTAAAAAGGCCATATTCGATATATTGTGCTTTTGTGGGTTCGTGAAATTAAAAGTCCAATTGCACAAACTCAAAATGTTCTTTATTTCCACCGAATTACAGTTGAAACACTTGCCGATTACATAGAATTACTTAGCGGACATAATTACAATTCACCAGTTCGTCTGTCACATGTCCATTGCTCGCCAAGAACTGAGCTGACTCGCCAACTGCAGGCCTGATATAGGGAAGATCGCCGTTTCTGGAAGGTTCGCGACGTGCACAATTATCCCGAGGTTTCCAGACGTCCGGTGGGAGGGGAAAGAGACGGTACAGGGCTCGTGCCGCTCTCCTAATCATCCCTTCAGTTAGTGACACGAGACAAATGGGTAGGCGTGGCCTAAATGCTTCCCGTCTGGCCCTACTGCCGGCCGTTCTATCGGAAGTTCCGACGTTCGGGTGACAATATATATATATATATATATATATATATATATATATATATATATATATATATATATAGTTTGTTTCGAAACGACAGCGCACGAATATATCGGTTTCGTAGTTTATAACTTAACTAGTCCGAGTTTCGGTGCCGCAGTTTCAAAATTCTCTTATGTATAATTTTATGCAGCGTTAAATATTACATTATTTTTTGATTAGGCAACGCAGGAACCTCGGTGTGGGAACCTCAAAAGTTGTTATTGATACGCACCGGTACGAAAACAAAAGCATTGCTCCCTGCTCTTTTATCAGTGACCCTAGCCTCACTTTCAGTTAATTGAGAAAATGGCAGTTACCTGTGAAACAGTCAATAATGACTCGGACAGTTCCAAGGTTGCTCATTTTGGCATGATCTTAATTGTACAGTGCTTTCAACCAGTTACTGTAAAATCAACAATTTCCTTTTCAGTTACAAACGCCTTATTTAGTATTGCCAAGCACAGTGAAATAAAATGCTTGTCTTCATTGAATAAGACATTTAGTTTTGATTAACTTGACATTTCTTTGATATTGTAATGTTTTCTTTTCATCATTTAATGCTTCCATTGCCAATCTCAGTAACATTAACTTCCCTCTAAAAGATTTAAGTTGCATATGTTCACCAAATTATTTGCCGTCATCGACTATTATAATGGAATTTGGAACACGTTGAGCTCCCATAAACAAATAAATGAAGAATAGCCTCTATATAGCGGTTTCATAAGCCAAATAAATTCTTAGCTAATAGTAGCAAGCTACCGTGGAGTTTTTCGGTATGTTTACAAACAACTCCAGCAGGCGGCACGCGATGTAACCTAGCTGCGAACTTCTATAGCATGAGGCACGTGGCGTTATTCTTGTAACTGCGTAATCCACACTCATTCAGGAGCGCTTTTATGCGGCTGTATTGGTGTTAACCTAACTATATGGACGCTGAGCAACTACTTCTATATATTCGTCCTGTATATATCATTACAGTCAGCACATGAGTTGCATGCGCAATATTGTAACTATGTTTAAACTACTAGGAACCAAAAATATATCTTTAAAATTATGCCCACAAGGAACATTAAAGAAGGCTAAAATTTCTTCAAAATCTGCTTGTGGACAGTCTCTCATTGTACGCGAATAGCACGGAGCTAATGTCTCTAATTCATGATTTATACATACCACAATGAGAGCAGTTACATTATCAGAAAAGAATAATTTCCAATAATGAAGAATAGTCTTTGCATTCTTTGCTACACCTTTTACACCTAGAAGCTGAGTTATAATATTCTAACCCCCCTTTTTTTTGAGAAACTTTGTTCTTGAACCATTTGTTTCCATCTTTACCCTCATACATTTCGCGGTTTCCTGGTTTTAGAGTTGAAAGAGCTGCACTATTACAGTCACTGTCAAATTGTTCTTTTTGCTGTATCAAGTTGCTGGTGTTCAAATTCAACATTAGTTTTGAAGTACAGGCCGTCTATGTGTGTATCATCCGCTCTTCCTCAAACCATTTGAGGAGCCGTTCTTCTGAAGTCATGTTGATAACCAAAAAAAGCAGGCGCTGTGAAGACAACTGTCAAAAGTTAGAAGAAATAATGAAAAAAAAAACACAGGCACGTAATAATTTATGGTGCAGCAGTTTGCGTTTCTCATAGGCAGGGCACTTGATGTTGAAAATATTTACAAATAAACGTAACAGTGTTTCAGAATAAACTCCTGTGTATCGATAAAACTCAAAAAGACTCTATTATGTTAGCGTTACTTGAAGAGTTGTCGGTTTCATTTCAACTCGAAAAATTGTTATTGAAATAGTAACCTGAACTTCGACCAAAATATCAGTATAGAGGATGGCTGCACAAACAGCAACACTAGCAGCAGCTAAGAGGTTAATACCTCTCTTTGATAGAGTGCTTGTTCAACGGGCAGAAGCTATTACGAAAACTAAAGGGGTTATTGTTATACCAGAGAAGCCCCAAGCGAAGGTATTGCGAGGCACAGTGATTGCTGTAGGGCCTGGAGTAAGAAATCAGAAAGGTGAACACATGGCACTCACTGTGAAAATAGGAGACCAGGTTCTTTTACCAGAATATGGTGGCACTAAAGTAGAGCTGGATGAAAAAAGTGAATATCATCTCTTCAGTGAAACTGACATATTAGCCAAACTGGAGTCCTGAATCTTGTAAAGATAGTGCTGGGAAGTACAGCTCTATGAATGTTTAGAGAAGCTTGCAGGACTCTATAACTCATTTGTAAAATATTTTTTACCAAGGGCTTGTTTTCTCTTAGCTTCTCAGGTTTAAAATGTAATTTCTTTACTGTTTCTTATGAAAATATATTTGAATGGGAAAATAAAAAAAAAACTCTACCGAGAAATACAAATGCAATTTCCTTATATTTGTCCTATGTACGTACGCCAACTACAGAACAGTGTTACGTGAGAACTCTCTGTTAGAAAAATCCAACAATGCACAATATTTTGAATAATACTACTCTCAACAATATTTTATTGTATTTGTACACTTAATTCCACTGAGTGGTATTTAGAGATGTCAACTGAGGCATTGCTAGCTCTGCATCTATTTGAACAAAAATATATGAACAATATATTGTGAATTGTTCGATTTTATCGCGGTGATCGCGGTTTGGTAATTATGATTAAAGTAATAGGTTTGATGTCTTGCAGAAATATAAATATCTTGAATGCCGTTTCTTGATTGCTAGGCATTTGTTCTACTTGTAATTATGATACTGACATCTGTCATTCCTCTAATTTGCTTATGCGTGGGCTATAGGAGCTGTTGAACTGCATTTTTTAATTAACGTCCTTCAATGTTAAGTCATATCGGGCAATGAATGAAATGATGCTCAATTGAGCCCAGAATCCATAGAGCTTAGAGTTACTTGTCTCTCAGCTTCCATGTTTCGCTTATGGATGTTTTATCTGCACGCAGAGAACCTCTTCAAAACAGTATGGGAATTATGTTTTCTTTAGATGTTATCTTTGGAAGACCAAATAACGCTTCCAATATCCATTCGCTATTGCATATTTTAAGAGTCATTACAGCTCTATTAGTTTACGCGTGTACTCAACTTAGCAATATAAAAAGAGCCGTTGGATATAACATCATAACTTTGATGCTGATGTAGCAATAACTGGAAAGGCGAAATAATGGAGAACACATTTCAGTGATTAAACTGTGCCCATAATGTGACCGCTGGTGCCAGCTATTGATATGAAAACTGGGTGTTATTTACTGGCGATGTTAATATTTTATTGTTACTGTCGGGCAGTCCTTTATGGGATAGGGGGATCGCTACCTGCGGCAAGAGATGTGGAAGGGTAGGTGTTCGCCCACGCTGGTCGACCTTTTTGTGGACGTTTGTACACTAATTACTCAATATTTGTTGCATCGATTAATGCTAGCAATTCCGTGCTGCTGATATGCTGCTGCCCAGCCTGAAATTAGAAAGCGATTTAGTATGTATGGCACGATCCCGCTTTTTCCGAGTCCAATTTCCATTCCACTTCTCTTTTATCTCTTCCGAGGCTTCGATTCTCTTTATTAAAAAGATTACGTAACATCGCCGCTGTTAAAATTATTTGCATTTTAAATTCTAGTTAGCTCACATTATCCCAGAAAAATGGCCAATTTAAAGTTTATAACCATTAACTCTGTTACGTAAACGGTAAATCCATGTGTTTGATATCATATGAGTGTAATGTTCACGAAGTCAATGTGTGTCTGTTCGTTATAACGAGCAGTTTGCTGAAAAAACTTGCGCGCACCATATTGTAGTGATAAAATCAGAACATGCACTTCATGGAAGCAAATATAAAACATGCTTCATATTATATCAATGTAAACTAAACAAGAGTTGAATATTGCACACGTTTTGTTAAAACCCTGGCTGTTTTTAAACGGTGTAGATAATGATGGATCTTTTGATCGTTCCGACCTCATACTCATTTTTCTATCTGCAAATTTTTGCATACATTTTTAGTGCAGTTGTACAGAGTTGAGCGTTCAGATCTCAAAGTTTTTCAGACTTCGTAATTAAATATTCCATCCAAGTTCAATTTTTCTTTGCATTTCTACTTGCAACAAAAAATCCAACGGTAAGGACAATAGTCTCTACGTTACGTTAATGCCAGAGGTTCTACTCGCATTAGTCCTGGACACGTAGGACCAAGGACCCGGGCCTCCTTTGACCAGGGAGTTACCGAGCTGTCCCAAAAGGATGCCCGGCACCTCTGTGGGGCTTTCCATAGGGCAATACCTAGAGACTAACAAGCCCCCCCCCCCATCTGGTCCTGTGGACTCAAGACGGGATGGAAGTGGATACGCCACTTACGCGCGCCAACTCCAAAATGGGAAGGCTACCGATATGACCTCGGTGGGGCCGCCTGGTGATCTACCACACCTTCTACTAGCTATGCTGGCTAGTACGCGGGAATATTGATGGCTTCCCTCAACCCCGTCCGGAGACGTACCCGATCACCCACGGGTATCGGGAAGCACTGCCCCCTCGAGTCCAACCCAATCCCAAAAACTCCCTATCAGGGAGGGGCTCGATATATTTAACAGTCTATCAACAGTGCCAATTTCTTACCACTAAAATTTCACAGAAGACCAGTCATGTTGGTATATCTCAGTGCGGATAACAGCTACGCAATGTAGTAACTGATTTTCTAAAGTGAGTGAAGAAATTAAAAGCGACATAAGGAATATACTGGTTCATTACACAAGATAGCTAAACGGAAGGCCTGTATTCCAAAATAATGTCTCTTTTGAATGCACGGTCCCTAATTTATTATTATTATTATTATTATTATTATTATTATTATTATTATTATTATTATTATTATTATTATTATTATTATTATTATTATTATTATTATTATTATTATTATTATTATTATTATTATTATTATTATTATTATTATTATTATTATTATTATTATTATTATTATTATTATTATTATTATTATTATTATTATTATTATTATTATTATTATTATTATTATTATTATTATTATTATTATTATTATTATTATTATTATTATTATTATTATTATTATTATTATTATTATTATTATTATTATTATTATTATTATTATTATTATTATTATTATTATTATTATTATTATTATTATTATTATTATTATTATTATTATTATTATTATTATTATTATTATTATTATTATTATTATTATTATTATTATTATTATTATTATTATTATTATTATTATCCCAAAAAAGTAAAATGTGCCATTGGCCCTTCTTTCTTACGAGTAATGGGGAAATCTCAACCACAAAGGACAATTATAAAGATTATGTATGTATTGCAAACTGCAAGAGAATAATTTTTATGCAACCTTTAGCCGAAAGATTAAAAAATGATACCATAATGGAGGAATTCCTCAATTTGTAAAATGCGTACTTCATATTTAAAAATTTTTCATGTGTTTTTTATGGTTTTAACTAAATTTGCCTATATGCACAGCATTTTAAAATCATGCCCGGCTCTTCATAGACTAGGATCAATATACGAGGGCTGTTCAATAAAGAATGATCAAAAATTTTTTTTGGCAATCTTTACTCGTCCTCATTATTTTGTTGGTCCTTCTCATAATAGTCTCCCCTGAATGCGATGCACATTTCCCAGCGTTTCTGCCAGTCTATAAAGACATGTTGGAAACCATTTTTTGAGAGATCCTTCAAAATCGCCTCCGCAGCCTTCACCACTTCTTCTGATAATGGATAATGCCTCCCACGAAGGCGTTTCTTCACGTTAGGGAATAGAAAATTGTCACATGGGGCTAAATCCGGATTATAGAGAGGGTGAGAGATGCACTTCACGTTGATTATTGCAACATATTCAGTAACAACATTGGCAATATGCGGCCGTGCATTATCGTGGTGCAGCATCCAGCCTGCTTCGCGGAAATGTGGTCTTTTGCGCCTGATATGGACTTGCAATGTTTTCAGGACATTCCTATAGTATTGTCCAGTTACTGATATGTGTGTGTGCGTGTGTGTGTGTGTGCAGGTACAACATGCTAATAAACCATTCCATGAATATCAAAGAATGAAATGACCATAACATTCCCAGCAGAAGCAACCACTTTGGCTTTTTTGAGGGTTGGTGGTGAAGGACATTTCCACACCGAGCTTCGCTGTTTGCTCTCAGGATCAAAATGATGTAGCCAAGTTTTATCAGCAGTGATTACGTTTGAAAGAAACTCCGGATCTTCCTCTAACATCAACTTTAACTGCATGTTACCTCCATTGCAGCGGTAGGCGATACTGAACATGTCTGCACTTGCTTGGTTCTTACAGGCGGAAACCAGGAGTACCAACAATGAAACTACTACGGCGTGTTTGTTTCACATTAAGTTAACAGAATATAATAAGACTGAATTTTAGTGCATAAAATTATAACCGTAAACAAATTATGATCATTCTTTATTGAACAGCCCTCGTATGAAATATAAATTTAGTTTCCCAGGCAATAAGTCGTTTTAGGGTGCATTATTCCCAATCAGGTTTTACGAGGTGCGTTCAAAATATAAAATTTCCTATTTTTTCAGAACTGGGACAAAACAAGAACTTCTGTTTCTTTTTAATAGACGCGAAACCTTTGTGAATGCGTGAGATGGCAGCACTGTACAGTGAATAGAATTTCAGTGGCTGCGACGAGAATTAGGACTGTTTTGATACTTAAAATGACGTTTTCATTGCAAAAACAGCGTGCAATCATTCGTTTTCTCCATATTCGTGGTGTAACACCTATTGAAATTCGTCGCCAGTTGGGTGAGGCATGTGGTGATGGTACCATGGATGTGTCTAATGTGCGTTCCTGTGTGCGACAGTTCAATGAAGGCAGAACATCGTGTGACAGCAAACCAAGACGGCCTCGCACTAGTCGGTCTGACGACATGATCCAGCGAAGTGGAGAATGTTGTTGTGGAGGATCACCGATTGAAGATAATATAATACAATATAATTGAAGATAAATTTTAGATTTTAGAACGTGCATCGCGTATATGTGTTTCTATGGAAAAATACTTACCGCACTAGTTCGAAATGTGTAGTGTTTAACGCCCGCTTTTACTACATACGGCACCGCAGGCGATGACACTGATGATACATGAGATGAAGATGGAGCACCGGTGGGATGAGATGGCGGGGGAAACCGGAGATCCCGGAGAAAACCCGCCCCAGCGCCGTGTTGTCCACCACAATTCTCACTTTGCTGTCGCCTGGGATCGAACCAGGGCCGCCTTGGTGAGAGCCAAGCTGTCTAACCACTGAGCCACGGCGCGGCCTGCACTAGTGCGAGAATGTCTACTTACGATGCATAGCAACAATAACGGTAATTATAGAATATCAGTTACATAATGCAAAAGTTATTTAAAAGAACTCTCACATGGGAAGACCCTACAATTTAGTGAATGTGAGAACAACTTATTTCTGCTTTTAAAGTAGGCTAATACAGATTAACTGTGAATATTTTTGTTGAGGTGAGATAACTCGAGCCCTTGTTTATGTTTCGAATGTTGAGAGGATAAAGAAAGGGAATCTGGTGGGCAACATTGCACTACCCACGTGGAGAAACAGATGATCTTCACGTATCTTCTTTTAAAAATCAGACTGTAGTGTTACAACCAAAACATCAGCGCCTACATCTAAGTTGATATGCAATACGGTTAGCACCGCTGCTGGAGAAGTTGTCGCAAGAGAAGGGCGCCCTATCCCTCAGCTTATTCCCCTTTAGGAGGTGAAATCTAAATCACTTTGGGCGATAGCCTTTTGTTTAATGTACTAAAATAATTTAAAATTTACCTTCCTGTATGATTAAAGTAAACGTGAATGAAACAGAGAGCCATTCTACTTTCAATAGATCGAAGTTTTTACACTGGAAAGGCAACGAGTATCGTTGTTAAGGATTAAAAGCAAGCATGTACTTAATTGTACGTTCGCATTTCGATTTTCAACTCCTCTGGTACGTTTTATTTCAACCATTAAGCATTAAGTTTCATGAGATGCCCAAAATAATACAGAATATTGCCCGCAAAATTTTGAGCACCGGACGTAAACTGTAATTTTGTTTCACTGTTGATAGCGTCATTGTCTATTTTCTTCTTGTTTTATATTTGAAGAGGAATTTTAGTGGAAGTATTTGTCGCGCAACATTTTGAGCAATAATATTTTTATTTGCATAGTACGATGTTATTCTTACATCAATATTCTTCTTTGGTACCCACTCCCCTGCCTGCCTTTTCCTTCTTTGAATATTCTTATTCATGTGGCAACCTAGTTTGAGTTACTTTAAGTAAAACCATAATTATTTGGATTATGAAATTTTTATCTGAATACCCGTACAAGGATAAAGTGATCACACATACTGCTCTTGGAGCTTTAGTGTTTGTATTTTCTACGATTTAAACTGGGGGTGAAGTAAAGTTTTATTAATGTAATAGGAGTAATGTATTTTAACTTGTTCTGGTGTAAACGACATATCAGACATAGTAGGACTGCAGTCTAAAAGTAAGCTTCATCTGAAGTTTTCATTGGCTCAGACAAGATAGTTGTTGAATTTTGGCCCACATCATTATATCGACCTAATTTTAAGCATTTTTGATGGCTAATCTATAGTATTAATTATTTGAAGTCACTTACTGCGAATAATTATGATGGATGACAGCAAATAAAGGGATAAAATCGTTTCATATGACTTTTAAACTAAATGTTAACTCAAATCCAAAGAAAGTTGTGGGACTGTTAGGCAACTTTTTATTTAGAATATCGAAGTAAGTTAATTAAATGAGTTTCAATAATATACTAAACATGACTGACATATTTTGTAATGTTTTATTTTACTACAGCATTTGTCATTTAAAACAAATTACATTTTACGACTACTTTCAAGCATATATTATTTAATATTTCGTATTGCACCGCAAAGTCCATCCTGTGTAAATCCGTGGCCGCGGCCGCGGCTGGATGACGCAGCGGCCGGGCGATAAAAGTAACCTGTTGTTTTTTTATTTTTATTTACGTCCTCCAACGTTAAGTCATATCGGACGATGAATAGAATGGTTGAAATGATGCTCAAATGAGCCCAGGGTCCATGGAGCTTAGAGTTACCCGACATTCGTCTTTCAGGATAAGGGAAAACCCCGGAAAAATCTTATCCAGGTAACCCGCCCAGACCGAGACTCGAATTCGGGACCTCTTGAACGTAAGGCAGACATGCTACTACCACGCTACTGAGGCGGGCGACCTATGTATAGGGAAATGCCCCAGCGATTATTATTATTATTATTATTATTATTATTATTATTATTATTATTATTATTATTATTATTATTATTATTATTATTATTATTATTATTATTATTATTATTATTATTATTATTATTATTATTATTATTATTATTATTATTATTATTATTATTATTATTATTATTATTATTATTATTATTATTATTATTATTATTATTATTATTATTATTATTATTATTATTATTATTATTATTATTATTATTATTATTATTATTATTATTATTATTATTATTATTATTATTATTATTATTATTATTATTATTATTATTATTATTATTATTATTATTATTATTATTATTATTATTATTATTATTATTATTATTATTATTATTATTATTATTATTATTATTATTATTATTATTATTATTATTATTATTATTATTATTATTATTATTATTATTATTATTATTATTATTATTATTATTATTATTATTATTATTATTATTATTATTATTATTATTATTATTATTATTATTATTATTATTACTATTATTACTATTATTATTATTATTACTATTATTACTATTATTATTATTATTATTATTATTATTATTATTATTATTATTATTATTATTATTATTATTATTATTATTATTATTATTATTATTATTATTATTATTATTATTATTATTATTATTAATAATTATTATTATTAATTATCATTATTATTAATTATCATTATTATTAATTATTATTATTAATTATCATTATTATTAATTATTATTAATTATTATTAATTATCATTATTATTAATTATCATTATTATTAGTTATTATTATTAATTATCATTATTATTAATTATTATTATTATTATTATTATTATTATTATTATTATTATTATTATTATTATTATTATTATTATTATTATTATTATTATTATTATTATTATTATTATTATTATTATTATTATTATTATTATTATTATTATTATTATTATTAAAGTAATTGTTACTACGTTGTCTGCTTTTTTGGTTATGTTTGAACACAGCAATCAACAGTAGATATAGTACTCTACTCTTGCTGTGGGATTTTAGGAGCAGAAGTTTAACGTAACTGTATTTGAAAGCCTAATATGACATTTGAGAGTAAAATTACACTTACTGTTACTGTTATTTCTTTACTCCGCTCCAAAGCTGAGTCACAAGAATGCCCACGTTGTTGATACTTTCTCTCTATACATCGAAATTGTAGTTACACGTTTAAACAAAAGTTGTGCTGTTCGTAGTATAAAGCAGTGTGACTGACAAAAGGTGAAAAACATTCATAATGGATCACTACGAGTAAAAAAGTGCTGCAGTTTAGATTAGAGAATACTGTATGTGACAATTTGCTCACCGGATCTCTAAGTCCACAGACAATTCTACCTCCATTTCTATTTTACTGATCAGTTTTTCAATGTTTGTTTTTTATTTATATAGGTGAAACAAACGGCACTCCATGTTTTGGTGCTTTAATGCACAATTTTATCACGTTAATTAATTTCAGTGAGTACATTGTGAAAACAAATGTGTGTTTTTACCTGTAACTTTATCAGCCCCAATGGATCTCATTTTATCATGTGGCTTGACAGCAGTGCTACGTTTTATTACTCTTCACGCCCAAGAGCTCCAATATGGTGGCAACCCAAACCAGAGTAATGGCATGGACAGGTATATATTGTATGTTCCCTTGGATACTGCGAGAGGAAGGAAAAAAAAACCATTAAGTTCAAAGCTAATGTTTAACTCCAGCCCGCGACTGTGAGATTTATACTTATTCTGATGTACAGATAGGGAGAGCTGCTGTTGTAAGTCATTTCATTTGTATCAGCGGTCACGACACACCTTCGTCATCATCACGGCATGCTAATCCACGTACTCTGTCCCATTTGTAACCCTGAGACGGCCATGAAAGTGAAATACAGCTACATAAATTAATCGACTCGCGTAGCGCTTTATTGGTCTACTTCATCATGTTGTCGGTGTCCGTGCATGTCCACGTTAGGAGCACTTATCTGATTAACAGTGCAGGGAAAACCAGGACAAAAACTGCCATAAGGACCTTCTTACCGTCTTTCTCAGCATAGAAATATGCTGAATTTTTTTTTTCAGCGCTTAATCGCTTGGTAACAGGTTAGTAGGTAGATAAACCTTTCCAGTAAATATATCTATCTTTCCTATCTTTACTAACAACGACTCGTTCATTAACTTCTGACTAGGGAGCAGGGCAAGTTTGACAAATCCTACTTTTTGCGTAGTCGAGACGTTGCTTTAGCAAATTCAGCTAGATGTTTTCTGACAAAGGACCCAGCACTAGCACAATTCTCCCCAGAGAAACTAACCCCAACTAGTATTTACTCTTAAACTTTTGAAAAACAAAAGCCAATTTCTCCAAACACGGTTTGTGTGGAATATGCAGCTCCCATCATTCCCTTCAATTGTTTTGCCATTCGTGAGAGCCTTCCCAGCCTGACTTTCCAATTTAATTTGCAATTGGCATTATATAGTACGTTTATATTCCTTCCACTCATTGTGGTTGCGTTATGCTAATAAATAGAACGTGCATGCTCAAACGTTGATTTAACTGATTCCGCCGGGAATTATTGCCTTGTTTATTACTGTGATTTAGCCTAATATTGTGGGGGATTTGCAGGGTTCATTCATGTTCTATACATTCATGAGGTCACATATTTATTGCATTCCACGTGGAATTGCGTTCGTTCAGTGGTTAATATTCTGCTTATCAATCTCTCATCGTAACAGTACTAAGTTTTGGCCAAACGTGGAGCTTAAGAAGTAAAAGAGTGAGATAATAGTTATTTATGATGCAAGTGGGAAAAGGAGAATTTTGTTCTGTGAGCAGGATAGCTTGCGGAGCGAACGAGAGTCAGTGGAGCAATTTCTGCAAACAGAATAAAATTAATGTAAACAGGCGTGGCGTATAGTATTTCTTAGACAGTACTGAATATTTATAGATATACTACAGGTAAGAAATAGTTTGTTTTACCCATTTGGGAGACCTGAAGCTTAACGTGCTGCGATGTTCAATTATTGCCTTGCTTAGCATCAGTGTTGGCAACATGACGAAACAGTCTATATAAAATCTTACATAAAGGAGGCAATGAAATTAATAAAAAGAAAATAATATAATAACACTTTAATGTATTAATAAGTTAAAACCTTCACAAACAACATTTTAAACTATTAACGTGTTACAATTTTCACTAAACCTACTGTACTTTTGAGGAAATTGTGATGTTTATAGTGCAATTACTGTAATTTGAAATACCTATTCCTGGTGTAGAGGAAGTAGTAATTGAAGTTTATGTACACTATTTATTATAGGGTCATTGAATTTGAAAGAATCTGTAAAGCAATTTTCCTCTTGTTTTCTCGTATGCTATATCGTATTGCTTTCTTGATTTTCTTGGTAGCAATTGTAATTTTGCTCTGCTCACTGCTTATAAAATACGAGGGCTGTTCAATAAAGAATGATCATAATTTCATACGGTTATAAGTTTTCGCACTAAAATGCTATCTTATTATATTCTGTTAGTTTAATATGAAACAAACACGCCGTAGCAGTTTCATTGTTGGTACTCCTGATTCCCGCCTGTGAGAACCAAGCAAGTTCAGACATGTTCGGTATCGCCTATCGCTGCAATGGAGGTAACATGCAGTTAAAGTTGATGTTGGAGGAAGATCCGGAGTTTCTTTCAAACGTAATCACTGCTGATGAAACTTGGCTACATCATTTTGATCCTGAGAGCAAACAGCAAAGCTCAGTGTGGAAATCTTCTTCATCACCAACCCCCAAATTAGCAAAAGTGGTTGTTTCTGCTGGGAAAGTTATGGTCATCTCATTCTTTGATATTCATGGAATGGTTTATCAGCATTTTGTACCTGCGCACACACACACACACACACACACACACACACACACACATCAGTAACTGGACAATACTATAGGGATGTCCTGAAAACATTGCAAGTCCATATAAGGCGCAAAATATTACATTTCCGTGAAGCAGGATGGTTGCTGCACCACGATAATGCGCGGCCGCATATTGCCAATGTTGTTGCTGAATATCTTCCAAAAATCAACGTGGAGTGCATCCCTCACCCTCCCTATAGTCCGGATTTAACCCCATGTGACTTTTTTCTATTCCCTACCTTGAAGAAACGCCTTCGTGGGAGGCATTATCCATCATCAGAAGCAGTGGTGAAGGCTGCGGAGGTGATTTTGAAGGACCATCAAAATTATGAGGATGAGTAAACGTACGTTGTCAAAAACTCTTTATTGAACAGCCCTCGTATGTTGTTCTGCACACTCAGCACCTTTCATGTTGACATTAATCTCATCCGCCATTTTAAAGATCGATAGCGTAGCCTGCGATCGATACGAACATCTGATTGAGCCATTGGCTACATTACTCAAGAAACTAAAGTTGGCTACATTGGAATGTTAAAATATTTAATACTGCGTGGCAGAATTGTCCTTTTAACACTACTCAGAGATGTCCAAAGCCGGGGCCTTAACGTCATCTGTCTAAAAAGTAAATTTTTGATGGTCTATCGCACATTCATTGAGAATTGTCTTTATTATTCCTGTGAATTGTAATGTGGAAGTTTATTTTTGTTTCACGTTGAAGCTACTTTTAGAATCCTATACTCCTCTGCAAGATATCCATTTTAACTACTTAAGATGTAAGATCTTTAAGGCCTAATTGGAATGAAAATACAACAGTGATTCTTTTCTTCAAGGTTCCTTTAATATCTGACATGTACAAATATTATGAAAGGCATCTGTACACCTATCCATGCCATGGAAGGGTCGCTAAGTCTTCTGTCAGGGGTACGTTGACATTTTTATGTGCGTCCTGTGGGAGATCATTAACCCATCACTTTATGGAGAGCTAATAAGTGTATGTGCGCCTGCTATCTCGGCATAAGGAAGAGAAAGCGAAGCCTAATTTCCCCAGGGAAAAGGACGTCGTTTGTCTTAATAATCATGATGAAATGATAATAATTATAATAATAAATAATAATGCAGCATAAGTATACCAGTATATTCGTCTGGATTTGGAACGCACAATAGAAACGTAAACCGTACATTATAGAAAGTAAGTGAATTCTGACTTTTAAGTTATTTATATTGACCTGCATCAATCTAACTACTCCATACAAAAGTTTGAGAGCAAACATGTAAACCTGATTCTTGTTTGTGTATGCTAGTCATCTTCCCTTCCCCTGAACCGCAGTGTATTCTGATGTTTTGTATCAAGGAATAAGTTTTATCAGGCATTTATTCGTCTTTGGCGTTTTTATAAAATATGAAATGAAAAGCTTGTAAGATATATTCCTACTCAAGATTATTAACCGTATTATTGGACAGTTATTTCAAATAAACAACCACAAAACATATTAAGACCGTGGCTTGATCTAATTAAGTGGAAGGATAAAAATGCATCATTCAGCGTTTATCAATATTTTGTTTAGTAACTTTTCTCTCGTGGAGTACTATCGCTATATATTAACCATTCTAATTGTATTCTTACATCATGACATTCATTTATTTTCTTAGTTGGATTTTAAAAATTCTTGTGTGCTGCGTTTTTTATATTCTTATGCTAATTGGTTTTCTTAATTTGAAATTAATTATTTTATTTAGTTTACCTTTAATTGGTTTTCAACTTTCTATTCCCTATAGTCACCAATAGATTTCGCTGATGTTAGACGTTTTATTAAACGTGTATATTCTATTTTAAAGCTACAGTTGATTTCATCCTTGTTCATAACAAAACATATCTATTGATAACTTTCGGGTTCATTTAATTAACAACTGTACATTATTGGCTTCCAATATGCATCTGTTTTTAAAGTGCACCATCTTTTCATCTTAGAATCTCAGTAGAAATGTTAAATGTATTGGTAGATCTATGAGTAACTGAAATTTAGCTGTATTCCTTCGTGGTTGCAAAAAGTACTTGTATTCTAACATTCACAACAGTTCTAATTCAAATCTTAAATTATAAGTAAAGTTACAACTAGCTGCTACAACTTGATCAATGTCATCATTTCCTGAAAAAATAAGGGATTCGGACGTGATCGAATCAATTTAATCTTTTAAATTTTTTAAATTAGTTCCGTATTATCAAAATGAATTCCATTGAAAAGGATAAATAATAAATTAGTTTCTAGAGTTTTGGATACGTAAGACAAAATAATATTTCGGAAGGGTGACTAAAGAACAGAAATTTTAATTTGTTATTTTTATTAGGCTTATGCTTCAATGTGGTGATATTATTTTTCCAAGTTGCCCATAAAATAAGTCCGGTATTATAATTAAACCTTGTAACGATTTGGTGTCGCTGAAAGTAAGTTGTGGAGGAAAATATGATGGTGAACCTCGCTGAAAATCTAGTTGTTGGATTCTAGAAGTTCCACGGCTGCTCTGGTATTCGTATAAGATCTTATTTTCAGGGGCGGTCTCAGGTGGGAAGTGATCATTTAGTTATAAATTAAAATAAAATGGTAGTTCTTCCTTTGTTCTATAAAATGTGTACTTTTCCAACTATTTATTATACTTTCCAATGCTTTATATACGTTGAAAGTATATACTAGCCTGCGCAAACTTTCACAATCTTCCACTTTCCAATACCAGCACAAACTCCGGAGAAATGCATACACACACAAAACACACCTTCATACTATCACGTCTATTTACAGAAGACCAAAATGGCTTCAAATGCCTCAGCTTTTATCGTAATTATGCCGTTGCCATAACGACAACTAAACATCTTTCGACTTTTCTGCATATATCGTCATTCTTTTTAAATAATGTTTTCTATACCTAATTTTAACATTTAAATAATAATTATTTTATAAAGGGTTCTCAAAGTATTTAAAGTGATACATTTGTTATATTAGTTACTTAAATCGTTTCAGCCTGCATGTGAATATTAAAACCTTAATTTGTCTAAATGTCACCAGCGTTTTTAATGCTGCAGGTATTTAAAGTTCGGTCATTTTTATTGTTATTTATCACAGATGTTCATGTATTGCTGAAGAAACCCCGCATGTTTATGTAAATACTCTGTATATGGTTTATAATCCTGTTCTAAACGTCTCCTCAGCAATAAACACTCTGCAATTTATGAATTTTATGTTATCAGTGTGGAGCAAGAAGTTGCTTTGTCAAATGAATAATTAATAGTTTAAACGTTCGTACATTATATTATCTTTAGTGGATGACCTACTATAGAGTGAAACTCAAAATAAGGTAACTCTGAGTTTCAAAATGCAAAACTATGGTACTTAAAGTTTATTAAAATGTATAACTATGCCTGTGAAATTAAAAAAGAGCATAAGAGCAGCCATATTAGAAAATATTTCATATTTCATTTTTTTTTTCTGGAGTGTAGTTTTTGTTTTGAAAAAATGTTACATGTGATCTAAATTTCATATTCGTTTCAAAATACGTTACAGTGTTCAAAACACAGTTTGTTGTAGATTGTGTGATTATGTTGTAGGTTCGTGAGCAGTCAAAAGTTTATTTTCGAAAACGTTTAATCAACTGAAAAATTCTATCCAAAGGTGGTATTTTTTACAAAGAAATTAACAGTTTTCGTTCGGTTCCTCTAAAAATAAATGAAACATGCCGGCACAGCATCAAACTGACTGGCATTATTTCCTATAAAACACAAGGAGATCTTCATACATTTGAGATACGCCCCAATGGCGACTTAGTTTCTTAAGCACTTTAAGCCCGGACTTTATAGTTAACCGCTATTAGTCGATCAAAGATAATTCCTATTTCATTAAAGGAGAAATTATAATCGTACCGGCCTGTTAGTTTAGTTGATTAGACTAACCCCACGGAGAACGAAAGCTCCTTAGTTCAAAACCCAATTAAAACATTGAATTTTTCTGATTCTGCCTTTCCAGCTTTCCTCTAAATACAGCTTCAGATCAATCAAACTTTATATCTACACATATAATGTTGTAACTTTATTTTCTCTTTACTGTTTTTATTTTTCCAATATGAGTTTAAATTGTCATAGTTTTCTTAGCAAATTTTTTTCTTACCAATTTTTTCCAGAAAGTAATTCAATGCCTTCCTGTTAACTGTGGTAACAAATGTAATTGTTTACTGAAAACTATTTGCAAAGACATATATTCTGAAAAAGATATGAATAACCGTAAAGCTATAATTTTGAAGGTTGCATTGTTAACATTTGCTGAAATAAATATTTCAAATAGTCTCTTTAGGGCTCATAAAGTTCACATAAATATGAAAACCAAGGGTTTAGATATTAAATAAAATACAGATAAAGAATTTATATAGGTAGCTACTTCTTCTTATTCACTCCATGGTTTGGACATATCGCCCGTTCCGGCTTCATAGATCTCTCCAGCGTTTCTCTGTCTCTTCTTCCTTTTGGATTATTCGTAGTTTAGTACTACACTTGGATATCTTCCACCCTCCATTCTTAATATATGTTCATGCCATTGTTGCCTTCGTTCTGATATTTTGTCATGGATTGGTTCGATTTCTAATTCAATTCTAATATCCTCATTTCTTATTTTGTTCAATATTGTACAACCTTTAACACTTCTTAAAAATTTAATTTCTGCAGTCTTTATTTTATTTAAATCCTTTTGTGTTGGCACCCAGGTTTCGCTTCCATATAGTAAAGTTGGAATAGCCATTACCTGATACATTCTACTTTTTGTATCCCTTCTCAATCTGTTTTTAAAAATTCTTTGGATTGTCCCACATATTACTCGGAATTTGTTTCCTTTTTCTTCTATATCAGCATTGTTTAAAACTGTTAAACTCGATATGTGATTCGTCTTAAAGCTTAAGTCCCAAGATAACTTTATTGACGAAAGCAGGTAATTTGTTCTGTTTAGGCGAAAAACCTGGTGATTTTAAAGGATCTTACATTACACAATAATGGCTCGAGAGATTTGAGAAGAGAATGTAAAACAGAATACTTTCTTACAGGTTTATGCTTATGACTGATAATATTTTTAATGATTCTTTGGTGTTTTAAAACTGGATACATAAATAGAAACAGAAATATCTCAACGCAAAGGGCATGCAGCACAGAGAATTAGTCTTCATCAGCCTGTTGCAGACCTCCACGTATTGTGTCAGTGTTTCGGAAATGGCTTTGTTGGCGCCGGAGGTGGAGGTGGAGGGGGAGAGTCGGCTGTATCTGGCAGCAAGGTTTGAGGGAAACCACATAAACCTCAATCAGCTCCGGTTGGTATCCTGTATGGAAATCGAATTTGGAACCCTCTCTATATTAGTAGCAAACAGAGTAGTCTTGTTTCTCCAGCAAACACGGCTAAAACTGTTTAGTTAATAACACAGCACGGCGTACACCTTGTTATTGGCTATCTGTAAACTGTCATGATTATAACTGGCTAGACGCCTGTTGCTATAACCTCAGCTACTCTCTCCTAGTTGACGGCGACTGTGAAGCAACAACTGAATTTCTGCATCATTTTGGAAGAATAACAAGAAACTTAACAATTGTCGTCGTTAAACAAAATGCAGCCAGTCATAAGAATACATGCAGACCATTTTTGCAAAATTTAACATTTGAGAAAAGATGGCTGTTACAGAATTTATAAATGAAGTTTTACAAAAATGTTCCTTATTGCGATTTAACCCATATATCGAACTCAAGAGTGTCCCTTGATCCTTTTAACGACTATACTATACAGATTCGACTATTATTTACTCCGTTATATTAAATAAATAAATAAATAAATAATAACCCATGGCGCGACAGCCCTTAGAGGGCCAAGGCCTACCAACCCGACTGCCGGCCTCGCGTCCACTTATGCACGGAAGAGGTGGGCGATCATCCAACCGATACGGGGAGAAGATGTGGTCCGCATTTCGGCATCCCCCAGCCTGAATGTTGGTTTCCGTGACCAGGGCCGCTTACCTAGGGTAAGCTCCTCACTTTCCTCACGATGCTGAGTGGGCACCGGTCCTATACCCGGGACCTAAAATCCGCACCCCATGGGTGGGATCGAACCTGGGCCGCTTTCCGTGACCAGGGACTGCCTTAGCGCACTACGCCACGGCGCAGGACTCGTTATATTAGCGGTCCCATTTTGTTGTCCACAAGATAGTCGAGATTGTTAAAGCCGAGACTCGTGAACACAAGGTCAATAGTCAGAATTCTCCTGAGTGAAATTGGGATTAGGATTACTATGGAGGTGATTCGGCACTGTGATCAGTCTTGATTTATTGTACCTAGTGGGGCATTCCCGGGTGAATGGATGAGGTGAGATGAGACATAGGGCGGCGGCCCCTCCCAAGGATTACGCGTTACCCGTCATCCCTGCGCTTCCCACTCCGCCAAACCGCGCTAGGTTATCCGTCAGACGTGTGTTCAGGGAGGTTAGGGTCAAACATGGATGTGGACCTTGTTTGCGGTTTGGCGTTAGCTCTCTCTCTCACCACTCAAAGGTACTCAATGGAGAGATTTGGCTCGGGACCCCGGGATCGCCAATTCCGTACCTACCGTAGTAGGCCCCTGGGGGGAGCATAGGGCAGAATCCATACATTTTACTTGGAAACCTCCCCCGATGTGCCAGGAAAACGGATATTCCCCCTACTGTGGTTAGGAAGCTGTCCCAACAGCCGGTTCGGAGACCGGCAACTGACCTACCGGAGGAGAAAGTGGTTCACTCAGATCATATCATCCTGTCATGCACCGCCGACACACCTGCCGACACTTCTACCCTGGAAGAAGAAGAAGAAGAAGAAGAAGAAGAAGAAGAAGAAGAAGAAGAAGAAGAAGAAGAAGAAGAAGAAGAAGAAGAAGAAGAAGAAGAAGAAGAAGAAGAAGAAGAAGAAGAAGAAGAAGAAGAAGAAGAAGAAGAAGAAGAAGAAGAAGAAGAAGAAGAAGAAGAAGAAGAAGAAGAAGAAGAAGAAGAAGAAGAAGAAGAAGAAGAAGAAGAAGAAGAAGAAGAAGAAGAAGAAGAAGAAGAAGAAGAAGAAGAAGAAGAAGAAGAAGAAGAAGAAGAAGAAGAAGAAGAAGAAGAAGAAGAAGAAGAAGAAGAAGAAGAAGAAGAAGAAGAAGAAGAAGAAGAAAGAAGAAGAAGAAGAAGAAGAAGAAGAAGAAGAAGAAGAAGAAGAAGAAGAAGAAGAAGAAGAAGAAGAAGAAGAAGAAGAAGAAGAAGAAGAAGAAGAAGAAGAAGAAGAAGAAGAAGAAGAAGAAGAAGAAGAAGAAGAAGAAGAAGAAGAAGAAGAAGAAGAAGAAGAAGAAGAAGAAGAAGAAGAAGAAGAAGAAGAAGAAGAAGAAGAAGAAGAAGAAGAAGAAGAAGAAGAAGAAGAAGAAGAAGAAGAAGAAGAAGAAGAAGAAGAAGAAGAAGAAGAAGAAGAAGAAGAAGAAGTCTGAAAGAGACCACCAGATGAGAGATGATATGAAATGATAATGTAGATGAAATGGAGGGACAGGGAATTCGAGGATATAACTAATCTACCCAGCATTCGCCTGGCGACCCGGGAAAATCCCGAAAAACCACATGGAGCAGGTAGTTAGGCCACGGGAATCAACTACACTGAATTCACATAACGACGTTGAAATCTTGTTAACATTTAGTACAGCTGCAGAGGTTTTTTAAAACTTAAGTAAAAATTATTTCTGCTTAAACCGCAGTTATACGAAGACATTTATTGTGGTCATGGTGAGATCCAAAATAGTGTTCCTATTCGAAATAAATGGACCTGGATAAAATCGAATTTTATCGATCGATCAATAAAGATCGGTAACCGAATAATCTATCCCAGAAAATATTCATACATGTCATCATAAGAAAAAGAGGAAACAAAATTAATGACACCACAAAAGAAGGCGTTCCACAAAAAAGGTCTTTAAAATGGTAAAGCATGGATGGGTCTGGTAAAGGGTTGCTCCAAATTTAGGATTAAAAATGGAGAAATAAACGAGGGTCTAAAAGCAGAATACCCATGTGATAAAGTGAGAAGCACAAACAAAAATCGAGTACAAGAACGAATAAGTGAGGAGATAAACTCATTACTAGCGAGGAACTATGTAGTAAGAGGGCGACGAGATTTTAATGTCCTAAGTAGGGTTTATGAAACCGCAACGAGCAACTGTGAATCCTCCCAGTGATGATAATGATGAAAACAGGCCTTGAATAGCAATGTTATAATCTTTACATCAGTCATTGTGTCTTCTCATACACTATGGCCACAGAGCCATAGGTATCACAAGACCGTATATTCAGTGTTCGATTAATAGGACGATTAGCCATTTTTCATTACTTCGTTCACATTACAGTTACTCGATCTGCTGCATTCAATAAGATTGGTATCATTGTCATGATCATTACCTATAAGGATTAAGTATCCAATTGCCTCAAAGCTGAGTTACTCCTATCATCCCTTTGTGGTTCGTAGTCCTTTTCTCGTCATATAGGATGGTTATATGTGCATAAATCTGATGATTGCGATAGTACCGTTCGTATTAAAAGCAGTACTTATGTGATTTCAAATTAGCTCTCTACGAACTTGCTAAAATGTAACAGCAGCTTCCAGCTGTTTGTCATAAGTCATTTTTGCTGTCGTGAGCTCATGTGAAAAACCAAGAACCATGCTCGTTTTCATAGGAAAACTTTAAAAAAATCGAAAATAGCCTAGTATTATGAATGTGTTTTCTGAGTTAAACAGTACATTGTGACTAAAAATAAAAATAAAATCTGCATATCTAATAGCCCGGTTTCTGGAATCTATACCAGGCCTTATTATGCAAACTTCATTTTTAACTTTATTACCTTCTAAATCAGATTTCACAAAACAATTTACAAATTTTGCAGATATAATCTACTTCTACCTTAACGAACTAACTAAACCTAAAGATTACTGGATTCCAGTAACCTTACAAATATAATTTATCTAAAACAGTCTTTTTTCTACTTTACTTCTTCTTCAACAACTTCTACTTCACTACATTTATACTAAAACTTTAACTCTTATAACAAGCTACGAAAGACTGTTACCTACAGTTTTAAAATTTCTTCTTCTGCAACTGGTATCCAAAGCTTCCTACTGCTGGTATCCATCTCCTAAAGGAACTGGCATCATTAGACGGAGCTGGTTGGTCAGTTCCAGACATCCGGGTAGTAATCTCTCCGATTCTGCATAATCAGTTGCATCTGTCCGCTCTGATACTCTCCATATATATCTTCTCTCTCCTGGTATTCTCTTTCTGTCTACGGTCTTTCTGTCTTCATTCTGCTGTCCATAATTGGCGTCTTAAATCAGGTCTTCAAGTCTGTTAATCTGTATCTTCAGCTTCTCTTGGTCCTATTTCCCTCCGACGATCTCTTAAGTTATATTCTTTTCTCATAGATTGAAATGTTCTTACTTTTCTTTCTTGAAATATTTTGTCTCGGGTCATATGTTCACTATATTTATTGCACTCAAAAATAACATGTTCAGGCGAATCTAAACAGTTACATTTCCCACATAAATCTGAGTTCTTCTTCCCTATTCTTTTTAAATATACATTGTATGGGTCATGTCCTGTAACAAAATGAAAAAATCCTTTTCTTGGTTTTACATGTTCTAATTTTAGCCTCTCTTTAATGTCCGAAAATAAATCATGTACTCTTCTTCCTACGTGTGCATTATCCCACTCTTCTTGCCATTCTTGTAATAAATAATTTTTTCACTTCTTTCTTAGTATTGCATCTTTTTCCCGTAATTTTAAAAACATTCCCATATTCTTCCTTCTCTAGACAATAAGTTGCACACCTTAATCTAATGATATAGTCAACAGGCCAAATTCCCGCTCCTATTAGTAGGGCCAAAGTAGATGTCGTGGTATATTGTGACTGTCCAGTTTTCACTTTCATTTCACTCATATATATACTGAATAACCAGGATTTTATGTATCAGCAAAACAACTAACTAAACATTGGATCACTGATGAGTGCGCTTGATTATACATATAGACTGAACTTCTCGATAGATTTCTAGAATATTCACTCAACATGAGGAGAAAGAAGATTCCAGAACAACCCCGACAGTCCTCTGGTGTTTACTTTGGGTGATGCGTTCCTCCGTCTGCTTATTTCTTCAACCGGTCAGTCTGTCGCACCTTCTACGCAATAAATGAGGTCAATAATTTCAGCTTCCCTTATAATGTTGCATTAAATTCAATAGTAACGTGGATTTTATAAGGCTATTTGCAAAAATTCTGTAAATTTGCCTTAAGATTTAATCAACTACGGTATAATATACTTACAATCATAACAAAACGTACAGCATAACTAGTTTCCTTTACCAGAAACACTTACATTTCATCCCTAAACAGGAAGTCTCTGTTTAGTGTGTGGAAAGCTGCGATAAAAACGTACAACTTGAGAATTTTGGTCCTCCACTAAATTCCCGGAATCCTTCGGTGGGGCCTGAAAAGAGAAGTGACAACATATATCTTTTTCGCCCATTTAATTGTGGCAATTATTTTCGACGAGATCATGGATTTCATGCTCTAATTCCTATATACTTAATTAGTTACCCTTCTGGGAAAACAGTAATGGCTTCACCCTCTCAAATGTTTTCTTCGTTCTGTTTGCGCAGTTTTCCGCTCATGAACCGTATTCTTACAATACTGCGAGACTTAATTCAGTCGTCAGCTATCTTATTTGCTAATTACGGATATTTAATGACTATCATAACATTAAATAAAATGAAAATTCTTTTTCAGATTTGCTTAACACATTGGCACTGGATTTACTAAGTTTATTCCGAATCTTTTCTACACTAACTTAAATTTCATATTTTTTAAAACACACTTTTGTTGTGAAAACCAAACAGTATGGAGTGTTTCTTTATACTTGACCGCATTGACATTACAATTTTAAAATACTGGAATGTATTTTCAGAAGACCTGTCATGTATTTTGCATTCTTAAATGTGATTTTAATCTCTATGCATTTTAAATGTTAAAATTGTATCCATTGCCTCATTGGTACAACAATATATGTATTATGCGGTTTAAATAATAGGAAACACTTTTGCATTCTTAGAAGAACAGATATTTGATAGCATTAATAGAATCTCTGTGAAGCCATGTTGATTAAACATTAGTTTTTTATTTGATTAAATCTGTTTTGAAAGAATTTGCAAAGTTTAGTTTGCTGTCATGGTATTTTCTAAAAAACAATTGCTCTAAACAATTGCTGACAATATCAATTTCTGAGAAGTTGCCATGGTGAGTAAAATAGCTCTTATTCATATTGAATTTCGTATAACTTGGAAATCATAAGAGATGGCGGAAGTAGCTCGCAGATATAATTTTGACACATAATATTCTTAATAGCATTAGCGATAATTTTATATATGACAACTTTGTCATCTAAAATGTGTGATTTTCCCATTTTCCCCACATGAACTCAGTAGTAAATATACTGTCGAAGCGGCGGGTTCTGTTTTCAAGAAGTAGTTTACATTTTCTTACTGAAAAAAATTTATAGGCAAGCATTTATTTTGATTAACGTTAAGTGAATGGGGAAAAATATTATATAAAGAATGCAGTATTATGCCTTGAAATAGTGAATAGACAAAATGTGTATTATATTTGATCTTTTATATCATTTATGTTCTCAAATGAAAGTTTTACTTAGATTTGTGCTACACTTTAGAGTCGAATTAAAGAATTAAACATTATTTGATTAAAATATTATAATTTAAATTAACTTAAGCTCTCTTATTACAGATGTCTTAGTTAATAACTTGATGAACTGTTTCTTGCTAAACGTTGTCGCAAATTTTCGTAGAAAAAAATGAGCTTGAAGTTTCAAATTAGACTTTTTTCTACTTTAATAATTCGTACAATTATCTTACATGTTCAATAATATTGTATAATCTAAACAGTGACATCCTTTAGTTTTCAAAAGACTTCAAAGTGTAAACACATTTATTCATAATTTGTTCCTTCCCGATTAACTTTGCAGACGAGAGATCAAAGGTACAGAACTTCAATTAATTGTTGTGTTGAATATTTGCTACGTAATTTATAAAACTGAAGGAATAAATAAAAGAATTATTATGTATTTTCCTTTCTCTGCGTAAATTGATTAAGTTTGTGTTACAGGGGAATAAATTTGATTCAGAGTAATCTGCCAGATAACACCGCTGAATGTAATAGAAACTCGCTCCTTCAATATAAAGAAATATGCTTTACTGCAGGTAAATAGTTTTCTACTGAATACACTGGCTCAAAATTAAGAAGTTAGAAAAATACCCTAATTCGAGGAGTTCAGTACATTTCTTAAACAATGGGAATTACTCTAAGCGTTTATTTGGGTAACTTAATTATGTTTACTGCACTGTAAAGCTTTTTTTCCCTTGTAATTTACACCCTTTAACTTTTTAAGTCATATCGGACGAGGAATGAAATGGGTGAAATGATGCTCAAATGGGCCCAGGGTCCATGGAGCTTAGAGTTACCCGACATTCGTCTTTTAGGATAAGGGAAAACCCCGGATAAAACCTTAGCCAGGTAACTCACCCTGATCGAGATTCGAACTCGGGACCTCTTGAACGTGAGGCAGACGCGCTACCATCTACGCTACCCAGGCGGGCACTGTAACGTTGTTAAAGTAGTGTGAACTAAATGTTATATGAACATGTTAAGTATACCCAAGAAAATTTTGCCTTAATAATTGTATAATTTTATTAACCTTACCTATGTGAAGCAATCACTATATATTGTGTTCTTAAGAACGCATAACAAAACGGTCTCCAGTAGACTGAACAATCGCACCAACAGCGGAAGGTTCGTGGACAAGCATCCGCACCATTTTTCCACATCTTCATACATCACAAACTCAGAAGCACACCTGATGAGAGGGAAACACAATGAAAGAATGCCCACGACAAGAAGGCTAGAGGGGTATGAAGGGCAGAGGAGCTTGAACTGTTTATCTGCTCCGGTAACAGATCTGTTTACTAGGAAATGAGTGTATGAGAGTACATATGAGACACCCATGCTGCCAAATCTAATGTTTCTTGCAGTAAACACAGCGATAGGTATTATGTATGGGTGAGTTATGTGACAACACTTGTGTATTTTAAACGAACCTTCCATACTTGTCATACTCGGAAGGTGAGCATAAACACGGTTGAGATAACAAAAGTGATTAGCTACATGTTCATGTAGCTTGCTCTCTTGTCGTGGGTCTGCAGAATGTGGCGTGGATTCGGGAGGTCGTTGGTTCGATTCTTATGGACCAGCTTACCCGGGGCGCTGGATAAACGCTGGGAAGGATAGAATTGTTGTCTCTCCATTTTCACACTCCTCGTGTCACTTCAGCTTTTATTTTGGTTGGCTATTTCAAGGTTCCAGCTCGCATGGTAGGGAATTTTCCCTCTGTAAATCTTGATTCTCCAGATTAGGAGAAGTCTCCAGTTCCAGACCCCCCACGGCTTGTGTAGGTGCACACGGAGGAGATGAGTTTAATTTTTGTAGGTATTAGAGGCCCTGCCCTCTGCTGTGATCCTTCCTAGATTTCGGAGGCCCTGTCAAGGGCATAGGCGCAAATCATCCTCCAAAGGTCTAAGAACTAAATCCGCATTCTGAACCTTATCATAGACTTAGGATCAAACATTGCATGTTTTATTTCTTTATATGTGGTAATGTTTATGATCTGTACAGAACGCGCAAGAGCGCTGGATTATCGGAGTATTGCGGACAGAGGGGAAGTTGCGAGAGCTAACACTCTTTTGTTTCTGCAGTGTGGTCAACCTTGAAAAGCACAGTTCAGCAAAATTGTGTGTAAGATAAGCGAAGATATGCGCCGCAAGTGTGAGATCTGTGGACAAACATTAAATTGAACACGATCCTATAAGCTGTATGTTTATATACTTTCTATTTATGAAACACATAAAAAGAGTAAACAAATATTATGACAGCCATAAATACTCACTCATTCGCTTTGTGATTCTTCGATTTCTGAGTCCACTGCATCAGTTTCATCGCTAGTATCCTCTGATCTGTTGATAATTTCAGCAATCGCATTTTCAATTCCACCATGATTTCTCCAATATTTCATTTCCAGTTCTTGGACCTTCTTGCACTATCCTTCCCAATCCGTCGCAGTTATACAGAAGAGAATGCTCTTATAGCAAGCTTCTGCAGTTTTGGAGCCGACATATCACCAGTAACATTGTGTCCTCAAAAAACGTTCTTTATTTTTGCCCACGCCAGTTCAACTGCATTGAGATCACAGTTATACGGAGGTAAACGAATAATAGTGTGTCCCCTTTCGAGAACCATAACAACCACAACATAGGTAAGTCTTGCTCCTAGGTTTGTTGGCATATACCGGTGTAGCTTTGGTAATGGAGGGAAATAGAAAGTTATGTAGAAATATACAGAAGGGCTAAGAGCAAGAGAAAAATAAAGATAAAAGAGCAAGATATAAGTTCTACTGATTTGCTGAATGGGAACATTAACTGGTTGTTATCCTTTTCTATATCGCAACTTTCTGCAACTTTCGCTATTATTTTGCGGCCATCACTATGCAGGATTGTACGTGCATGTTTCCGAGTCGGAGTTCGTTGCTCGGAAGGTACATATGATGATGAGTTTGGTGTGCCCTCAGCCATAATTACAAACTGGTCAAGCTGTAGTAATTAACCTCAAACTTGTACAAAACGAATGCACGCAAAAAACAAAGAGCACGCGTAAAAGCTTAGCATATTGCTCACTAGATGTCAGAGTGTACTAGTGTACTAGTATAGCGCATTTCATGTTTCTAAGCTGTCATCTGTGTTTACAGAGTTAGCCGAAACCTACCGAGTGAGGACTTGGGAGACGAACGCTCAGGAATTGCGCATACTGTACTTATACATTACTGATATTTGCGTGATAACATATTTTCCTTTTAATTCACTGTGCCTCGATTCTTCTTATTTGAAAATTAAATAAAGGTTGGTTTGAAAATTCTCATTCCATAGCGTCACTTAGGTTCAATGTTTTGTCAGTACCTAATCGACATATGTGCTTTATCTTCTACAACAGAGAAACATTACATGAAACTGGAGATTGACAATTCCATTTTGAAAGATTTTCCCATTTTTCCGCCAGCGTTCACACACTTAACCGGTATATAATTCAATTATTAAGAAGAATTTCTTACTGCTGAAACATAAAAATAGCCTTGGGATATCGTTTACTCCACTAATTCTATATCGAATACGCTGTTATCTTCAAAAGAAATGAGACTGGACTGTGAAAATTGCTTATTAACGGAGAAGAGAAATGAAAACTTTAATTAGCGAAATTTAACACTACGTCTCTCTCACTTGCGCTTTCAGTATCGCGTTAAAAGATCTGAAAAATGCAACAAGTAGACACTTTCAATATTTCTGGCACATTGTGCTTCCGTCGAGTGCATGTGCCAGTGAAATATGGACAGCAGCCAATTAACTTAAGTGGTCTGGCTTAAGGGGACAGAAGGGGAGGAATGCGTGTGAATGAAATGAAAACGTGCTCTAATATAGTAATTAACTTATATGCCGCAGTATTATTAGAAGGTTTTTACATATTGCTCGTTTTACCCCGTCTACTATTACTCGCTTTTGTACAATATTGCTAATTCTCACCACACACTTAAGAGTGCAATCATGGTCTTTCTAATATAACACTTTATATATTGGGGGAATAATCATGTGCTTTGTGAAGGGCGAAAATTCTTTGTTTCTAAGGATAAAAAGAAGGGCTTGGTAGGCGTCGTCAAACACAATTTATGTCGATTTAATGAATCATATTATAATTTCTATTAATAATACTTTAAAATTACAATTGTGTTTTTAAATATAACCCTACACTTTAAATCTACATTATTGTATTAGACTTCCGTCCAAATATGAACATGCTAAGATATGTAATTATAATAAATATGTAACCCACATAAAATATGTAAGTTATACAACGCAGGGGGACACCTAGCACACTTAGACCATTGCGGCTGCCAAAAACACTGAAAGAGGTGAAGTAAAGGAGACAATGGGCAGGCAGGTCAAGAGAGTCACGCGGAAGTGCGTAAAAATTTTTGCTCGAAGACCCGCTAACTGCTGGAGCTGCCTATAGCTTGCTGAACAGAACCCTCTTGTGTCCATGAAGAATAATCTTTCTTTTAAAGCAGCATCCACCACACTTGTCGGACACAAACATGCACTACAAAACCTGCACTACACCTTAATGATTAAAAGCAAACAGAATGAAATGATCTAAAAGAAATCTTGGTAGATGGTAAATCAATCTAGCAAATGCCTACCGTCCAGGGAAAATCACGAAATGCCCAACATCGAGTGGGCGGTCGAGAATTGAATCTCAAACCTCTCGGATGCAAGCCTTACACACTACCGCGGTGCCATTTCTTTTGGTTAAGGTGTAACTCTGGACATCCATGACGTGCTCTTGTAGAAGGGGGCTATATTGAACGAGATATTGCAGACCCACGACAAGAAGGCAAGCTAGAGGAATCTGTAGCGTAATCACTTTTGCTGTCCCAACGGTGTTTATGCTTACCTTCGTTTAAAATACACAAGTGTTGTCACATACTCGACAAAGCGTTGAGGCGTACCGACCTTCAGGTGACCAACGCTGTGATCGGCCCTTATCGGGTCTTATCGGGTCTTATCTGGTCAATTAGAAGAGTGAAATATTAGTAAGCTGATGTACAGTAAGTTACAAAACACAAATAGAGCGATTAAAAGCTGCGTGTATCTATATGATATGTTTTCTCGCGCCTGCCGATGTATGGCACATTGCTGTCCAGAAGACATGATTATATCTGAACAGAGTATAGATATACTGGACTCGCCGTGTATGTGCGATAAGCTGAGGTAAACATCTCTATGTTCTGAATTTTTCTCGATACGCTTTCTCGCTTTGCCATGTAGTACATTTACTGCAACAAACATTAGATCTGGTGCATGGGTGACTCATATGCACTCTCATAGACTCATTTCCTAGTAAACAGATCCGTTACCGGAGCAGATAAACAGTTCAAGCTCCTCTACCCTTCGTACCCCTTTAGCCTTCTTGTCGTGGGCATACCGTATGTCTATAGTCGTTAATTATCCATTCAAGCTCTATATTGAGATGTAAGAGAGAAAGCGGTAGTGAGAGTGGAAGTGAATGAGAGAGAGGGGGAGAGAGAGAGAGAACTTTGATCTCTTTCTCTAAAAATATGTATGTATCTAGCTATCATTTAACTGCCTGTTCTTTCTTCGTTTTGCCTTCCATCTTCAAGGATCATTTAGCTGTCAGGATGTCATATTTATTGATTGCTTTGATGATAAATTAACCCCCTTTTACCGAGTGGGATGGCTCAGGCGGTAATATTCGGGAGCTTTTGGCTTCGATCCTCGTCACAGACGAACCTGATCACGAATGCAGAGTTGATTGCTTTACTTTTAGCAGCATCGTGTCCCTCCATTGCATTTCACTTTCATTTCACTCCAGTCTTTTCGAATTTGGAAGTGTTAGTGAAAGGCGAGTGTGGCGCTTCAGTCACATGCCCAGATGAGGGGCGAGGCGGTTTTGAAACCCAACTTAGCTGGCTGCTGCATGAAGAAACCTGTCACCCAGATTAGTCTCCAGATCTCGTTAGAAATTCACACTGGCTTCTGGCACGCCAGTAGAGCGCTCCCATCTCTTCCTTTCTTCGCACGGTCTGATATACAATAGCTTACCTGTAGGTATAGTAGGTATCCCTGCGCTTCTAGTCCAGTCCAACTCATCTTCCTTTAGCTGGGTAGGTTCACGTCAGATGGTAAATTATCAAAATCTCCCTAGCCGAGATTTGAGCCTTGAATATTAAGCATACTCGCTACCCTGTGCCATTGAAGAGAGCAGCTACATGATTAAATAAAAATGTATCAATAAGGTAAAAGGATGAAAGAATTTGACATAAAAATAACGCACTTGTGAATCTGTTAGTGTTAACATGATTTTAAAGAGCTTAACTTTTAGGTATTTATGGCAGCTCAAAACACCATCTGCCTCCTTTGAAAGAGGTTAACAAAAATATAAAGCAATGGCGAGGTTCTGTTTGGTTTGCAAGCCAAATGCTTATGCGCGGTAGATTTCTTTGCCTCGTAGTTGCCTAATTGATCTCCAATTGCCTCAAGAGGCTGAATGCACCTCGTTCCAGTCCCCTTAAGCCCCAATTCGTAATCCAGTTCTGCTACCCACTCCAAAGGTAGTCGCATCACCATGGACATTGAAGAAGGGGCATTTTACATTGCCATTCTCGTGCAAATAACCTCCGATTGATGTGTAGGAAAAGAAAAACCGAAGAATTAATAATTTTATTTTTCATTGCATTTCAGACAAGCCAGTTATAGTTAATTGCATAGATGAACACTGAAAACCATAAACTTTTCCCAACGAAAAGCTCTTTTTATTATGAATTAAAACGTCTATATTATTTTAATGAAAATACTGGCTGAGCTTTTTCCAAAAGTTACATGTTGAACAGCGTCTGTGCATGTTTCTGCCTTATTGCACACTTTCATTAAGCAAATTAGGTAGCTGTGCTTGTACATAGCAGTAAGAAACTTTTAGTTTTCTCTTTGGTAGAAACGTATAAAAGTGAAATTTCAAAGTTGAATCATGTTAATGTGAGTAGTTGACTTCCTCGATAGTTTGGACAAATGACAGTCATTTTTATCATTCCATGTCTGTGGAAATGACACAAAAAAGATCAAACAAAATGGGTGGCCATAATTAGGGTCGACATAGAGCAACAGCAATGTTCAAAAAGAAATAAAGGGAGGGGGTAAAAAGAATATAATGGAACGAATCAGTGTTGGACGTATGCTCGCTTTGCGTTTTACTCTCTTTTTGTGTAATTAATGAAACCGTCTCTTTCATTCCCCGAAGCTTCATTTTAACGTAGCAGTTATAATGGCAAACATTTGATGTAACGTTATTCATCTGTTGTCATTTGCACAGCGGGAAGAGGCTATGTAGATTATATTATCATCTTTTCCGTATTTACAATTAAATTTTTACCCATTTCGTTGACATTTTGCTTTACAACCGTGAATGAAAGCATGTGTGCTCAAATAGCACATGACACAGATAACTTGCACTTTGAGTATTCACATAGCTGTGAAAAATGTTATTATTTTCAAAAGAAATGAGCTCCTCTGCGTTGCTATCAGAAAAACTGTTTAACAATGTATAACTCAACTTTTTGCAGCGAGAGTCTCTCTAAAATAGGTAGAGGTCACTGCAGATAAATGACAGTTTTTGCAAATTACAGTACATTCCACTCCATTGTTTGGCGCACAAAAAGGGTTTCAAAACGTGGGACCTGTAGATAAACATTACAATTGTAGGTACGTACATAAATAAAGACAATGCTATAGATTTCGCGCATTTATCTTCTATCGTACTATGTGCTGGGTACTTGATTTAATGCACGAATTGAGACTCTGCGCTTATATCGCTTGCCTCGTTTAAATTGGCCGATAAAAGTGGTAATTCTGCTGAATACTAGGTACTCGCTTTCTGAATTAGCAGGGTTGAAAGAAAGGGTCGTGCCAATATTCGATAGAGCACAGTTATCAACTAACTTAAATGAGACAAATAATGCTTGTATGACATACATATTAACACGGATACTATATTATAATATATAATGAAACCAAAATCCTATCAATATCCAAAAATCAATTCTGGAACCAAAAGACATAGCACAGAATTTCTAGAGGGCAGGTCTTGCGATGGAAGAAGATTTTTTTTTTTTTGTACGAGGGATGTTCAATAAAGAATTATCATAATTTTTTACGGTTATAATTTTTCGCACTAAAATTCAATCATATATTCTGTTAGCTTAATGTGAAATAAACACGCCGTAGTAGTTTCATTGTTGGTACTTCTGGTTCCCGCTTGTGAGAACCAGGCAGGTTCAGACATGTTCAGTATCGCCTACCGCTGCAATGGAGGTAACATGGGAGGAACAATATGCGACTTTGAAACTCCGCTTTCGTCTCAAGAAATCTTCAGTTGAGGCTTATAAAACGCTACAGGAGGCCTATAGAGAGTCTGTTCTTCCGTACAGCACAGCTCGAATGTGTTTAAAGAGGGGAGACAATCAATTTCAAAGGAAGCTGGACCCGGTGCTCCAGTTACTGCTCTTACGGAAGAAAACATCAACACTGCTATTGCCGTTGTGAGAGAGGATAGACGAATTACCTTAAGATCATTTTCTGAAATACTGAACATTTCAGTGGGTGCCGCTCACACGTTGGTGACAGAAACATTACACATGAGGCGTGTTTGTGCGCGATGGGTTCCAATACTGTTAATTCCCGAACCAAAGGACATTCATCACATGCAGATCTGCATGCAGTTATAGTTGATTTTAGAGGAAGATCCAGAGTTACTTTCAAACGTAATCACTGCTGATGAAACTTGGCTACATCATTTTGATCCTGAGAGCAAACAGCAAAGCTCAGTGTGGAAATCTCCTTCATCACCAACCCCCCGAAAAAGCAAATGTGGTTGCTTCTGCTGGGAAACTTATGGTCATCTCATTCTATGATATTCGTGGAATGGTTTATCAGCATTTTGTAGCTGCACACACATCAGTAACTGCACAATACTACAAGGATGTCCTGAAAACATTGTAAGTCCATATCAGGCGCAAAAGACCACATTTCCGTGAAGCAGGCTGGATGCTGCACCACGACAATGCGCGGCCGCATATTGCTGATGTTGTTGCTGAATTCCTTCCAAAAACCAACGTGAAGTGCATCCCTCACCATCCCTATAGTCCGGATTTAGCTCCATGTGACTTTTTTCTATTCCCTAACATGAAGAAACGCCTTCGTGTGAGACATTATCCACCATCAGAAGCAGTGGTGAAGGCTGTGGAGGCAATTTTGAAGGATCTCTCAAAAATGGTTTCCAGCATGCCTTTGAAGACTGGCAGAAACGCTGGGACAAGTGCGTCGCATTCAGGGGAGACTATTTTGAGAAGGGCCATCAAAATTATGAGGATGAGGTACGTTGTCAAAAAAGATTGTGATCATTGTTTATTGAACAGCCCTCGTAATTTACGTCCTTCAACGTTAAGTCAAATCGCACGATGAATGGAACGGGTGAAATTATGCTCAAATGAGCTCAGGGTCCATGGAGCTTAGAGTTACCCGACATTCGTCTTTTAGGTTAAGGGAAACCCCCGGAAAACCTTATCCAGGTAACTCACCCTACCGGGACTCGAACTCGTGACCTCTTGAACGTGAGGCAGACATGCTACCACCTACGCTACCGAGGTGGACATGGAAGAAGAAATAAAACTTTATCGGAGAATGAATATAGATATATGACTATATCTAGGATTCGGTGGTTGTTGTGCAATTTTTATTTTAAAATCACAAAATCGCAAGTAGAACATTGCAAAACCAGAGAAATTGCCAGAAATGTGTAACCTGCACAGTAGCATTATGCAGGAAAGTAATCGTGTGTCAGATTCAGTGCCAATTACCAGGTGCCAAGAAGAAATTACTACATACATCATCGACGATTTGTCCCCTTCTCTTTCTAGTGCACCGAATTACTGGAAAACAAATTTCCAAAACTATGAAAACTGTTAACTATTTGTGTATTCTACAGGCAAAATAGTTTTCTGTGAAGGACTATTTAGCAAAGTAGGACACATATGTAACAGAAAAAGTCCGCGCCGTGGCTCAGTGGTAAGAACGCTTGGCTCTCACCAAGGCGGCCCGGGTTCGATCCCAGGCGACCGCAAAGTGAGATTTGTGGTGGACAACACGGCGCTGGGGCGTGTTTTCTCCGGGATCTCCGGTTTCCCCCGCCATCTCATTCCACCGGTGCTCCATCTTCATCTCATGTATCATCAGTGTCATCGCCTGCGGTGCCGTATGTAGTAAAAGCGGGCTTTAAACACTACACAATTTCATTTTTGTAATAGAAAATGAATTAGGCCTGACCCCGAAAGAGTGAGAATGCTAGTATTTTTCAACAAAAACTTGTAACAGTGGACTGTTAAAAAAAAAGATTTTGCTTTCAAATATCTAATGCAGGGTTTAAAAATAAGTACACTGGTGTTTTTAAATTTTGTCTCATTAAATATGTGCACCTAATTAATTGCATTGAAATTACACAGTTCCCCCAAATTTTATTTTGTATTGAAACTAGAAGTAGAGGTGACGGTATGGAAATGTGTGTATATGTGTGTGTATGTGTGTGCGTGTGTGTGTTGCTTTACAAATGCAGTAAGTGCATCATTGGCTACGAAGAGTTTGGAAATCGAGCCAAAGTTAAGTATCTTCTACCTGCAAATTCTCCAGCGCCCTTAGCGCTTGTATATTGCTAGAATTTTTTCGACGGTAGTGAATAATAGATATAGTACTGAAATGAAAATAAAATTGCTCATTGACAATTGTTGAACTCGCTAGTTCCACTCACAATATTAATGGCGAACTGGCAATCGATTAATGCGCACCTGGTTGTTGACCTTCTTTCAGTTCATACTCAATTGCTGTGTAAATTAACTCGTAAGTAAATAGTAACAAATAAAACAGAAGCAAGAATCCAGATAAGATTTAAATAACAACATGCAATGATTATATATGCCCATTACTACAATAATAAGTACATCAAAATTGAGGCGTGTAGACCATGCGCGTACGTACAGTAAAATAAACGACTTCTACCATGATAGTATGAGCATAAAGTGAATCAGAAGACTCTGTTACCATAAAACCTTAATGGGCTGATTATATTGGGAATATAATTTTAGTTCAGAAAGTCTACATACAACTGTTTAAATCCAATGTACGAGGCATGTTTTTTTTTAAGTCAGTACCGTTTTGCGATTCCGCCGAACAGCACGACGCTCGGGTCGGCGTTCCGCGCATGCGCGCTGGTTACCTACATCTCTAGTCTACGCACTGACGCCATTACAGTCTGATTCTTCATTGTATACGTTGGTTACTGAGTGTTTAAGATGCCTCCGACAATCGTGAGTCCCGCCGATTGTAAAGTACGGGCTGTTATACGATTTTTAGTGCTAAAGGCGTAAAACCAATCGATATTTATCGTGAGATCTGTGAGGTTTACGGACAAAACATTGAGTGATGAAATGGTAAGGAAATGGGTGAGAGCATTTAAAGATGGCCGCACAAATGTGCATGATGAAGAACGGAGTGGGCGTCCTTCGGTCGTTACTGAAGATTTGGTGCAGAAAGTGGACGTAAAGGTGAGAGAAAACAGACGCTTTACAATTTCATCATTGTGCGACTATTTTCCTCAATATTCCCTTAGTGTTTTGTATCGCTTTGAGACCGAGAACTTGAAGTACCGGAAATTGTGTTCATGTTGGGTTCCGAAAATGTTGACAGATTTGCACAAAACTCAACGTTTAGGCAGTGCATTGACTTTCCTTGAGCGGTACCACAATGAAGATGAAGATATTTTAGACCAAATTGTTACTGGTGACGAAACCTGGGTGGCCTACATCACACCAGAATCGAAACAACAATCCATGGAATGGCGACATTCATCATCACCCACAAAATTGAAGTTTAAGCAAACAATTTCTGCCCGGAAAATCATGTGCACAGTTTTTTAGGGAGAGAAAAGGAGTATTGCTAGTGAAGTTTCTGTCTCGTAATGAGACAATCAATGCAGCGTCTTATTGTAAGACATTGAACAATCTGCGCCGTGCATTCCAGAACAAAAGACGTAGCAAGTTGAGTAAGGGTATCGTTTTGCTGCATGACAATGCTCGTCCACATGTGGCTAATTGGACCAAAGATCTCATCAAATCTTTTCAATGGGAAACTCTAGATCATCGTCCATACTGCCCTGATCTGGCGCCCAGCGACTACCATTTGTTCCTGCACTTGAAGAAACATCTGAGTGGTCAGCGTCTTCAAGACAATAACGAAGTCAAAACAGTTGTGATACAGTGGTAACACGTCAGGCGGCAGAATTTTATGAGGAGGGTATTCAAAAATGTGTGCCACGTTATGACAAGTGCCTCAATATTCACGGAAATTATGTAGAAAAGTAGATTAAGGTACAGGCTTTCATGTAAAAATAAAATTATTGCGATATCTATGCACGTCTTTATTTAATTCCAAAACGGTACTGACTTAAAAAACATGCCTCGTACATAATAATTGCTTTAAACTGTGGGTAGCATTTGATTAAATATTGAGCAGCTGCTATATTATTGTGTGCTTAAGAAATGTTATGTTTAATGAACATTCTATTTCACCAAATGTGAATCTCACTTTACTTTTCTCGTCGCTCACAGCTAGTTTCACTTGACTGTAATTGTAATGTTTCAGCACCGAACGCGCCTACCATCATCCCTGAGGAGTGCAGCGCTGAGAACAACAGTGTGACAGTGGCCTGGCAACCCCCTCCCACGTCGTATGTAGAGGGTTACGTCCTAGAACTAGACGACGGCAGCGGTGGAGAGTTTAGGGTAAGTAAACTTTATGTGTTCCCCAGCTATTACTCGTAACTGCCAAGTTTATAGCTTGAGAGCGAGTTTAACAATACTACAGTCTCAACATTATTATATTATGTTCGTATGTTTACTGCCTATCTCTTATAGCAATATGAAGTTACGTTTAAGACATTCCTTAGTTAATGTTGCGCAAGTGTGCCATACACACTTGTGAGAAATCAGAAAAGCTGAAGCTAGATGTAAAATAATTATATAAATGAAACTTTAGCTTATATTATTACTACTACTACTGCTAATAATAATAATAATAATAATAATAATAATAATAATAATAATAATAATAATAATAATAATAATAATAATAATAATAATAATAATAATAATAATAATAATAATAATAGATACGTCATTTTCTTATGTATATCCCATATATTTTTGCTTATAGCTGTATGATTTTACCATTTGAAAAAATTCAGTGCTCTCCTGCCATGGTTAAACCGCTTGACTCTCACAAAGGCCCGGGTTCGATCTCACACATGTGGGATTTGTGGTGGATGACACGGTGCTGGGGTGGGTTTTCTCCGGGATCTCCGGTTTCCCCCGCCATCATTGCACCAATTGCTTCATTCTGCCAAGTACTTCTCTCATCCCTATACGAGGCATTGGGCTAATCATCCATCCTGGGTTCTCTATCTTATCGAGAGTTTCTGTTTGTCAACTCTACTCCTAAAGGCATAAGGGGTGGATGAAGAATAATTCCCTAACACCACGATAGAGGTAAAATTAGGGAAGTTGCAGAAGAAGAAGTTTGCTCTCCTGAGTAAATTTAAAATAAGTGTAAATAAATCACACTTGAATCATTTGCAAAATTGATATACTTTCAAAATAAATTATAAAAGTCAATAAAACACGTAAACAGTAATATTGTTTGTTCTTGTTTAATGTTAAAATTATGATATTTTCTCTGTCAATTTTTAAACTCAAAACAAATATTTTCCGAGCTGAAGTTCAGCTGCAGCTCTTATTTTCCAACATGCATATACAATAGTACTAATCAAAAATCGTTCTTAAAGCCCTCATAACACCCTTGCAAGATGCTGTTCAATCCGTGTGATTAATATACCACGAGATTCACCACCATACTTCTTCTGAATATGTCGAATGTCAAAGTATGATACTTTGACGTTAATGTTTTGAAACAAATATACTGTAAGATATGGAAATAACTTATATGTATATCTGAAAATAGCCCATTTAAATATACATGTTATTATTGGTCTGCATTTTACAACCCTTATGTTTATATAAAGTCCTGTCACTATTCAGCTGTTTCCAGGGCCGTAGTGGAGGGGGAACGTGGATGTACGCCGTCCCCCACTAGTTTTTCGGAGGGGGACGCACTCCCCTTACTAATATTATTTATACTTTTTTTAATTCATTACCTTTCTTAATTTAACATTCAAAATACTGTAAACCTACTATATATATACATTCAAAATACATTCAAATAATGTTGATGACTATTAACGACCTCCAGTACATATTGGAACCCAGAGGATTACATAAAAGAATGGATAAAAGATCGTACACGTGCTGAGGACAACCAAAGCGGGAAGGCGAATCTGCAAGAGCAGCATTGTGATCGATTCTCCATCTGGAAAATATTTTAGGTGTGCGTCCCCCCACTTGTTTTATTAGGAATACGGCCCTGGCTGTTTCTATATGTTGTGAAAGGAGTACGAACTTACAAGTCCAGCATTTTGCGATAGCTTTTAAGAATCTTTCAACACAAGGTTTCCGTTAGAATGGTTGGTAGCTATATAAAAATAAAGGACAGCGAATAGTAGCACGTCAGCTTTTTCAAGTCTGATTCAAATTTCGTATTTTGGCCAGCTGAGCTGAGGTTTTAAACGGCCAATCGACTTGTAATAAGCTGTTTAGGCTAGCTTACTTAATGGGAGAAAAGAAACATATCTGTGCTGTTCTTTGACCTGTAGGAAGTGAGTTTTGATCCCTACAGCTGCTGTAGTGCGAGTGCTGAGGACCCCCATAGCACCTTAGTACTTCTGACTTTACTGGAACCTCAGATTGGGTTGGACTCAATGGAGGAGTTCTGAAACCTATGGGAGTGCATTTGGATGGTAGTGCATAGTCGTTGTGAGATGCTTTAATATCCTCTGAAGAGCAGGGAGATGGTATGCTAGCTCGCTGTCTCCCTACTCAATTTTTGATAGTCTTCCGTTCTGGGGTTGAAGGGAGTAAGTAGTCGCCACTTTCATCCTCGTATAAGCGGAGGTTTTTTTAGACATAAAGTATTGTCAAAGGAAATGCTTGCGTAAAGGTTACTACTGTCAGCCCACCTTAAGAAGGCAAGAGGGTGATGAGTTTGAACTGTTTATCTGTTAACTACGAAATGAGTGTATGAGAGTGAATGAGTCACCTATGCTGCCAGATCTAATGCTCGTTTCAGTAACTGCAGTGATAGGTATTATGCATGGACGAGTTATGTGATAATATTGTGTATTTTAGATGGACCTAATCTCTGTTTCATATAACCTTGCCCGCTGGCATGTATCACTCCGCGTGGAACTACCTTCCCCCTCATTGGTTAATGCTTTCGCGCCATAGGTCATTGGCGGTGCCTTCCCGCCACATTTAAACCTGCAGTAAACGTCATAATAATTGCCAGGAACATAGATAAAATCATACAAATAAGAATATGAAGGCATGCAAAAATAATGAAGGTTATAATAAAACTGAGCAAGTTGAAACTGAATAAATGAGCAATGAAACTGAAACAAGTTTATAATGAAAGGCCTTCGGCCTTTTCCACTGGGATGTTTTAAAACTAGCACACATACCTTGCAAAAATGCTTGTCTTTCAGCCTTAAAAGTTGCGTCACGCCATACTTGTCGTGTGTCCTTCATTCACCCAAGTCTCGTGAAGGTAGTATATTTTGCCATTTGTATCCCGGTACAGTCTGATTGTCCTTAAATAACGTCTTCACACAGCAATATCGACCCGACAGTGGTAAGTTTTCCTGTTGTCTCAATTTCATGTCGCGATGTTCCTACGCATCTAACACTTACACCTGTAAGTTCAGAGAATAGTTGTTCGACTTATCTCACTGACAAAGACGGAGTCTTCTCTGTGAATGCATTAAACACATGCACCACAATTCTTTTTTCGCCGCTTTGTAAAGGTTTTCCCTTGCGATGCTTCAGCGAAAAACTGGCGGTAGACTGCCATTATACATATAATAAGTACACGCGCAATAAACGATCAATAAAATAATTTAGCTCTCGCACTCGGCACAACACACCTTCGAATGGCGATATATGACTAATCCAGTTAAAAACAAGGTCAGTGATAAAAGTCATATGAACAAATATGTCACCACTACCGCTAAAGCACGTGCTACTCTGGCATGTGAAAGACGGGCTTCTGAGCAAAGGAACCTCCTCTTTCGTTCGTTTAAGAATTAATATGGATTTCATATAAATCAACTCTATGGCCTAATATATTTAATTCAAAGAGTTACGGAAATATAATTTGACAATTCTCTTCCAATATATAAAGATATATCACCATGTTAAATAACGAACTAATTTTACCGCACATCAGTCTATACACGACAGCAGCCAATGAGAGGTGATAAGGTCACGTGACCGCTAAGAGATACGGGACAAGCTTATGTGAAACAAGGATTAGTATCCTTATTATATCGGAAGGCGAGCATAGACATTATTCGGAAAGCATAAGTGATTGCATTACTCATTTCTCTGCTTTGCCTTCTTGTGGTGGGCAGACAGTGATGTTATACATGATACAGGAAGCTTCAGCTCCACTTAGATCTCTCGTGGTGCTTTTTACATAAAGCGACACCTGCACAACAAGGAAACCTAGAATCATTCGTAGTTTTTGCTCTCAAGAAGTTTAAAACGTTGATTTAAAAAGGCTAAATTTGTTTTCTAAATTTGTAAAATTTGTTTGTATTTCATTTTGATTAAAGAACTGAATAGTATATATTAAAACTTAGCTGAAATCGATAAAGGTAGTGTTAAATGAACATAACAATAGAGCTCTGTACAACATACTAGTAACACAAAATCCATAAAGAAGGGATCATTATATCCACCTACTTTAATAACATTTCACGCATTAGCGATCTGTATGCCCGATACGCTGTATAACGAGAGAAATTAACGCCAGACTATAAACGCTATGAAGCCTTTCTCTCTCGCATCATGTTGCATAAGCTTAGATTAGCTTTCCTTAATGGGTAAGTGCTAGTTGCTTTTTTCCGAAGTAATAGGTCGCCTCCACTATACAAAAATTATAATTTGATTATATCCCCTAGAGCGGCGGCATACACCGGGCTTAATGAAAGTCCCTAGTGGGTATGGTCCACGATTAGCTCATTAATTCCGTCGTGATTCACGTCCGATTAGCATCAGAATGGTTTTCCTCGCCTCTCTTGCGAGGGGCTAGCAGTACGTGTCTACACCACGTACCTAAAGCCTGAAAGCGTTACCATGTTATGTGAAATGAGATTTTTGTAAGCAGAGCAACAAATCTGAATAATGTCTCTCTTATTTTTACTTTCCCTACTACGTACTTACTAAGGGAAGTATTGTATTCCATTCAAAAATTCGATGTCCAAATTTCACTGGAGATACATATATCTCCCCTTGAACACACACACAAAAGGAATTTTTAGAAAAAGGCCTAGGCGTGTTCCTGTGTCTGTATTAAAGTCACACGGAAGTGATAGTGCTAAATTCTGTGATTATAAATCCATTTGTTTCAAATTTATTCTGACATTATATACGTAAAAAAGTCTGCATGCAAAATTTCATTGGACTCTCATAGTGAAGAGTTGTTTAAATAATTATTTAAGAACAAACAAAAATTCTCCACACAATCAATAATTAATTTTATTAATTTAACATTTTTTCCACAAGAGATTAGCACTAAAGAAAAAATGTTATAAACATATTTTAATAAGGTTTTAGTGTAGTAGAAAAATGTATTAAATTGTAAAAGAAACTTCCCAAGTAATTAATATAGATTGCTAAATAACTGATGATGTGCTTATAAAATAAACATTTCAGAAAAATTAATTTCAATGTCTTGTATTGCACCTTTAAATTTTGGAGCAAAGTAAACTAAAATTGCATTATATGGAGATTTTGAGTCTCCAAAAATGCAGTAAAAAGATAAAGCGAGAAAATTAGCTGTGAAGTTTTAAACGATTTTTCGTCACTATTCACACAGACACTTAAAAGGTCACGTGACTACACGTATACGGAGTATTCAGTCAGAATAGATACATATTTTAAAGCTCTAAGTTCCAACGATAATTATAGGCTCGAAATACAAAAACTTATTTCTAAATAATTTTCGTCAAATTTAAACTTGCGTACCCATAAAAACATAACTCAAAATCGAGATATTTGATGAATACCAAATTCTGTTTAAATTCTGTATCTTCAAAACATGCGACATGGAGACGATTACAGTCCTTGTCTGTAGTAATACATTTCTAAAAGGTTAAGGCATGCAATACCTGGAGTAAAATAAGCAAACAACCACTCTAGCCATAGACTGGAATGTCTCTTCTCAGCAAGCATAGAAATTCTAAAGCAGTTGTCTCTAGATTATGAGTTGTAGGACAAAGAATGCAAAACAATAGGACAAGGGTCAGTGACAGAAGTGTGATGTCTGCAAACACCAAAGATTGTATGAGAGTTGGAGCGAGTGGTTTGTTATGTATGACAACTAGTAATAGTTCAATCTTATTTCCTTCCATCCTAGCTTTAGTACATAAAAATTCCTCTATCTCTGTCAGGTTTTTATAAGGAATTGAAATCTGTTTAACTGTGCATACCGTATTAAATATACGTTGGGGCATTACTTATATTTTGAGCCTTGGCAACCCTGAATGTTGTAGATACCATCTGATGTTTCCAATGGAAAGTTTGGTATTGTTGGCCATAATCTACCTCAGACATTTAGTCAATTCGTTTTGTTTACATTAACTTGAAAATTTTGTCTCAGCAAAAGTATGATATTAGCTCGTGAAAATGATCGTGCAATGATTTATTACGACTTTGGAAGTAGATTATCGAGACGAGAGTGTATCAATCAACTAACTTTCACATTTGGCAAGGAAGCGCCATCCTTTGACACTGTGAAACGCCGGTACAACGAATTTAATCGTAGCCGCCATTGGCTCAATGATAAAGTACGTGAAGGTCGTCCGAAATCTGTTGTTGAGCCAGAAAATATTGATGCTGTGCAAAAACAAATAATGCAAGATCGTCATGCGACATATTGTGAGATTGAGGCAACCCTAGGCATTAGTTCCAGCAAGATATATAAAATTCTACATGATTATTTAGCCGTGAGAACTATTTACTCTCGTTGAATCTCAATAATTTGACGCAATCTCGAAAAGATGCTCGTGTCGATTGTTGTACAAAAATGCCTAAGAAATAAAATGGTGGTGCCTCAAAAGACGTATATAGAATTGTAAGAGGTGACGAATCATGGATCTATGCGTATGAGCCGGAATGTAAACCGCATTCGACTGTAAGGGTGTTTCAAGATGAAGCAAATCCAACAAAAGTTGTTCGCACTCAAGGCGCTTCGAAGCAAAACTAAGCACGTGGCAACAGTGCCTTTAGAGGAACATAAAACGATCAATGGCGAATGGTACACAGCCGTGTTTGCCGGAAGTCTTTGGTGAAGTAAGGAAAACCAACAAGAACTGTAGGATCGTTCTTCATCAAGACAGTGCAAGTGCACACACATCTCGTCTAACAGCTGAGTATTTGAAGGCTCAAAAAAATCGAATTCATGGGTCATCCACCATACAGTCCTGATTTGGCACCCAATGACTTCTTTTTGTTCTCGAACATCAAGAATAAATTGCCTGGACAACGATTTTCGTCGGCAGAAGAAGACGTTGATACCTTCAAAAACCATGTTTTGGAGATGTCTCAAGAAGCCTGGAATAAATTCTTTGATGAATGGTTGAAACGGATGCGAAAGTTTATTGATCATAAAGGAGGATATTTTGAAAAATAATAAAGCAGCTTTCAGTGACAAATTACGTTATTTTAATTATTAGGCTCAAAATATAATTAGTGTCCCTTGTGGTATACTTTGGAAGCAACTTGTACGTAAGTTTCAGAAATAAATAATTCAAGTTCTTATCTTGATCCCTGGATCTATTTTGGTACAACCCTGTATATTGTCTGCGAAAAATTTGAGACACTCTGTGGGTTTGTATTTGGTTTGCAAGGTTAACATGGAAATTATAAAAGCGGTCGTTTTCGTAACAAAAGCTTCTATAGCTTTATTGCTCCTTACGTGGTAGCATGAGTGGGTACAACTAAAGGACGGGCCCAAAACTTATATTTCACAACTCCGAAAATAAAGGCAAAACGTAGGCCTGTATGTCGGATTTTTTTCCCTTGCATTTTACATCCTCCAACGTCAAGTCACGTCAGACGATGAATGGAATGGTGAAATGATGCTCAAATGAGCCCAGGGCCCATGGAGCTTAGAGTTATCCGACATTCGTCTTTCAGGATAAGGGAAAACCCCGGGAAAAAACCTTATCCAGGTAACTCACTCTGACCGAGATTCGAACTCGGGACCCCTTGAACTTGAGGCAGACACACTACCATCTACGCTACCGAGGCGGGCGTATGTCGGATTAAAGAATGGTTAGTAGGAACCTATGATTCGGTGTAACTTAAGGAGGATATTTGGTTAGAGAATTTCCGAACCAGCTACATCATCTTGAATTCATATTCCAGCAAGTTTAACAATATTTAGAGCAAAGGAAAGTTTTGTTCGAGCTTGAGTTTTATTGAAAAACTCTGGTGTGCAGTATTCACTTAGGCCGTGTGCTTAGGAAATCTCATTCTTTAATTTCTTGTTAATCGAGGTAAACTAATTATTTATTTAGGCATTTCGTTGAAGATTTCAGAAGGATATAGTGTATTTAAGGGTATATTTATCACAAAAATGGATCGTTACGTAATGACTTGATTTTCCATGATCTTTCCTTGACCACAAAAAAGTGAAAGGGCCTTCCACTTAAAAAAATGTTTAAGCAATTGAAAATCCAGACCAGTAATAAATAACATTTTGGGAAAAAATTAATTCCATGAAATCTTTTATTGGAAATAAGTTACAGGTTTTAAGAATATCTGCACTTTGTTGTGATAGCTTTTGTCTATCTCTAAAGGTTTACCGTTTGTATTATGTCATTCAGGAAGTTCAAGGTAGGTCTGCAGTACAACTATTAAAACATGTGATGTTTTAATTAAAAGGATGGTCTGGACTGGGAAGAATTTCAAGAAAACTATATATATATAATTCTTATATCATTGCATATATATTGTTATATAGTGCGATTCATATAAACCTGAACCATTTCAATAGTAATTAAAAATGACGATATTTTTAAAGATAGTAATGTCTGGCATATTCAGAATAATATCAATATGGTCGGGTTTCCATGCTATTTTACTTTCTAATAGCATCGATTGTTCGATATGAGTTCGCATTTACATGCAGTGTTCGATACGGAATTAAATGGATTTCAAACCCCCATGAAAAATGGTAACTCTCCAAGGATTAGCGATGAATTTAGTGGAGTTTAAGCAAGGCGTCAGGAATATCTGGTAATTTGAATCACAACTTTGTAAGATGTGTAGTCTGTGGACGAAAATAAACAAAGAAAGGTAACAGTTTGGGAGGCAGAGGGGTAACTTCTTGAGCAGATCGATGACTTCACTTTGTTTGCCCTTCACTCCTCCTTGGAGGGAATGCTGATGAGGAGATTTACTCAGTTCGGGTGCCAACTTGAGGGATAAAAACAAACAGCGGTAATGACTACATAGGTCTAGTGTGGGAAAACAAGGGAGAAGAAATTGGGAAAGAAGAAGGGTGGGCTAAATCGGGGAAAAGGTTAATGAGGTTACGCATGAGGGAGATTGCTGCATTGGAAGTGATGACTCAGGTTCGACTTCATGTACTTTCTTTTTTTCTCGTTTTAAAATTTAATGAGATTAGAAGATTGTCTGCAGCCGCCGGATCCAGCTTTGCATTGTAATGATATTCCAAAATTATCACAGAAGAAGAGTACACTTTATGAGCATAGCCATTGTATTCGACCTTCCTTGTTTTCTCCTTCTCCTGAAGCAACGTTTTCTTAAAAGGTCTTCGCGTAATTGGTGTATCTCTTTCCTTCATTCTTTATTGCTGGGCTTTTTGTTTGTTTCATCCATCTTGTTTAATTTCCTTTAATTATTTCCTGTGTTTCTTTCCTTTAGTTTTCTTGTCTACCCTGTTTGTGTTCTTAAGCGATGCTCTCTCTCTCTCTTTTCTTTGCCTGCTTCTCTGCTGTTTCCAAACATTATAAAGATATACTTTCCAAGCATGCAATGATCAAAACGATAATCAAGTGCAAACTTATGTTTTTAAATTATCTGTTCACACTCACACACATTCTTCTTCTAAATAAATTTGTATGTGAAATAAATGAATAATAAATAAATTTGCTGTTTGCAATAGTTTGATTTATAGATTAATAAATATACCCCTGAATATACATGAATTTAATAAAGACTTTATAAATAAAAAATTGAAAAATTCAAATATCAAGAAACTGTTAAAGATATTTCTACCCTTAGAAAAATAAAAGACGATTATAATTTTAAAAAATTTACTTACCATCTTTTGGTTAATAAACATTTTTAAACATTTTTAAAGAGCTTGGTATAACTTTAGTTCTTCAAAATAAATATAGTATTAAAATATATTGCATTTCTCTATAAAAGATAAAATTCCTAATTATAAAAATTCTTGTATTTATCAGTTTAATTGTTTCGATTGTGATAAAATTTATATTGAAAAGACAAAACGTAATTTAGAAACCAGACGGAAAGAACATTTTCGTAACATTACGTATAAACAGACCGATAAATCGGACGTAGCAGATCATTTTTGATCATTTAACACTGAAATAAATCTAGAAGTTAAATTTTTAAAACAATTAAATGGTCCGTTAGATTTAATGGTTTGGGAAAAATATTTATTTTGAAAAACTAACATCACGTAATGAATTTTGAAATACCGGCAGTCGATTCCGTTTTTAAATTTGTTTTGTTTTCAGATTTTGGTAGTACTGACAGGAAAATATCAACATCTAAGGTTCGTAACGATGGCGACAGTTTTTATGTTACAAATTGTTATATTTGTATACATTTGTTTGCTTCACTGTTAATAGCTTCATATTTTACGTATTTACTAAACTTGGTGCTTAAATAAAATATCTTTCAAGGATTTGACACGAAGATTTTCAAGAAAATCCCCCCTCCAGACAACCGTTTGCACTGAGGTTTTCTTAGAATACTCTGATTTTCTGAAAAATAGCTCAAACGGTTTTGATTAAAATGTCATATGTAAAAACTATTTTCGTGACAAATAAAATGTATGTGCATCTTAAAATGTATGGAAATACCAGAAGTACTCTTTATTCTGAATTGTTTTTGTACAATCTGTAAGCCGTAATATATCACAAAATCTCACTATGCAAAAATGTAAATCTCGTTAAAGCATATGTAAATTTATGTAAAATACATTTTATGAAGTGAACCATTTCCGAGATATTCCTTGTTATATGTTTTAATTTTCCAATATTTATACTTTTTCTCAGATGGGAAGTCGTTATTGTTATTTATGTCTCCGAATTGCAAAAAGAACGGAATTTGAAAGTTATTCCATAGCAACCGCTGCTTAATGTATTTGACTATCGCTTAAATTTCCATATTCCCCCTATACTGATAAATAGGGCCCAGAACTTGTTGACCTAAAAATTCTCTAAAAATGTGCTATAAAATTCCCTTAAAATATACAAAATGTAGTGTAAAAAATTTAAAATGTAAACAAAAAAATGACCTAACAAATAATTTCTTTCATAATAAACGAATAACTGTCACAGAAAAATGAATATATGGTTCGAATAACCACATTTTAAAACTAACTTTCTTAGTATATAATGCAATTATTGATACTAGATAATAAATAAATTCAAAACTCATCAGGCCATTTTCAATTTTATAAAATATGAAACAACCAGTTACTGTACCCATTAGCCAAAACATACCTTACTTAGCATTGTAGTACACTACCATGGTCATCTTCAAAATTATCAAAAGTAAAGGAATGGTGGTTGTCAGCTAAAACTGTTTTATACTTTGAGAAACTTCTCTTCACTTCCACAGATATTATGGATGCATATTTGAAAAACACTATCACTGCCTGTTAAATCCTGTTCAAAAATATCAGTTCTGAAGTTTTATCCTGACAAGATATCGGCAATCTGACAAACTGTTTGGTATCCTTTATTTTTGTCCAACATATATCTTAATTTCTGTCTAATTTTGTCACAATCTCTACTTTTAGATTATTTTTGTATCCTCTCTTCCGCAATCCTCACTAACTCATTCGACTAATTCAGTGTCATGCCACTTTCTTCAAGGTGGGTTATGGTATCCGTCAAAAATATAAAATTTGATTTATTGAAAGATAATTTGCCTCGAATTTGAGTATCAGAAGACAGATCCTGTGCGCTCCCAATTGCATTAGAATCTATCCTATCTAAGCTATTCACTTGTGTCACTATTTGAAAATTGCCACAGTGATATACGACATACTCGTATATGCAATTAACCATATACGCCAACGTGTTAAAATTTTGTCGGGGGCAAAGCTATATTAGGGGCTTTTTCCTTGAAACACATTTATTTGCGAGCTCTTCAAAATGTGAAAAAGACTAATTTCCAGAGTAAAGAAAATATTTTTGAAAGCGCCAACCCGAACTATGTTTTTCTGTGGATGCAATCCACACGTATTGCATGATCGGCGATTCCTGAATTGATGCGTCATAAATTCACCAGCACTGTTAGGACGCTGACCTGTGTTATATATAAATGAACTTTTAATCACAGATTATCTTAAAAGCCCATGGGTCAGTGTCATGTCCACCACAGGAATCGAACCCGGGCCTCCCGAATGCGGGCTACATATGAAAATGCCCTATAAATTCGACAAAAACAAAGAAAATAACCGGAAAATACATTTAAATGTTAAAAATTGACTTAATTATAAAAATTCGGGAAAATGCATTTTGATGACCTAACGTATTTGTTCCAGAATGCATTTAATTTCCAATAAGCATCGTCTATGATAACTCAGAAAGAAGATGATTTTTCATCAAAATCCGGGCCCTACTTATAAATCAATTAACTTCCGTTAGTTTGTATCTATATAGTTTGAATACTTTCAAGAATTTTTATATGAGTGCTTAAGAATTTGAATTTTATTTTGTGATTAGAGCATATGTTCTTATTAGTTTTATTATTTTTATCTCTTAACCCAGTCGTTTAGATTTTGTTTGCAAAACATATCATTAATTCTTCGACCAATCAGTTTAAGCAATTTTTAGAAGAGCATTATAGAGTGTTTAATAAAAAACCATGACAGTGAAACATTTATAGAAGCTAGCATGCAATATTTTTATTAAGCTCCTATTATCGATGATTTGGCTAAATGAAAGCCAATAGTGTAGTGTCCATACACCTATTTTAATGGTATCAGATGCTCATAATCGCTGGCCAGATTACGGAGCATTAATATGTAATTTACGTAACTTGAGAAACCGTATAGCTCTAATGCGAGATAAATATAAACTTCCAAAGATGTGACTCAAGATTTTTGGAGGAAAAAAAAGTAGTATCTCTACCCTAAACTGCTTTTAAGAGGTATTCGAAATGTTCGATGTCCAATGGATTTCAGTGACTTTGTTTTAAATGCAACAAATGTGAGAAATTTACTTGAATATGTATGTGTGCGTGCGTGCGTGCGTGCTTGCTTGCGTGTGTGTGGTCCTGAGTCGTGCGTAGTGGGCTAGAGCGTGTGCTTTGGTTCCTGCGTCTGGAATGCACCCGGAATCGATTCCACTTCTGGGAGGTGAGGATTTTAGGTCCTGGGTATAGGATCGGTGCCCACTTAGCATCGTGAGGAAATTGAGGAGCTACGCTAGGTAGCGGACCCTGGTCTAGAAAGAAAACTTTCCGTCTGGGGGTGCCGAGATACTGACCACATTTCCTCCCGGTATCGGTTAGTATGTATATATGTATGCGTATGTGTGTATGTATATATGTCTGTATGTATTGAATTTCTGGAGAGCAGTCTGTGAGGTCCTCTTCATAAGGGAGGAATTTTATATAATTTCGTATCACAAGTTAACCGTATAGTGTAGAAAAAAAATTAAGACAAAAAGTATCGCTTTAAAACATGCTAATTATTTCAAATACATCAGCTGTATCCAAAATATCCAATGCCATCAGTTAATTTTTGCGATGTTGTGCAAAGTGTATGGAATTTCAAGACCAACTAACGACTATCCTGCTTTCTATGTCTTCCTTGAAGTGGATATTAAAAATACTTCTGCGAAGCTCAATTTTAGTTAAGATGAAGTTAGGAAAGAACGCTTTTAAAGGAATAGTTTCTGGTGGCTATATAAGAATAAACGTTTGTAGGTTGAGAATTTTATATGAACGTAGCATCAGTTCATTTGGTTCAATATAAAAAAGCAACAGCTGTTCTGAACTCTCAATCTTGTCTGTTTGGACAGCTAAAAGTTGCTTAAATGTATAAAATCATCCCTTTTTGTTAGAACATTGCGAATTCTGTGATCTTTAGACCATTTGTTCAGTTTATCTGGGGGATATATTATTTATCTGTACTCACTCTATGGTCTGGTGGTTAGTATATAGATTCAAAGATCAGGGATTCGATTCTTGGCTGTAGAAGTGAAGTTCCTTAAGCTTATTCCTTTAACCTCGCCACTCCGCATATGTGATTGAGAAAGTTAATTTGTGTGATTTAATGTTTATGATGCAACATAAAATATAATACAAACACAATGATTAACACAAGTAAAAAGTAAACATAATTGTCGACTAACAAATTGTTCCAAATGCAAAATACTGATATGACCTCATGATAAGTGCAGTATATTATGAAAAATAGTCGTATGTCTGCACTCATATGAATTTCTTTACTCACTTCTTACGCATTACTTTTTAAAACTCATTTATCCCCAAGGTCAACCAGAGCTGTAAAGTTACGAAACATTTTTCAGAGTACTCGTGCAGAAAGGATTTTCTTAAGGAGAGCGACAAATACTGTTGCTAACGCAGTGTGCTGTTTTCTTACTAAAGAGAAAAAGTCCTCTTTTGTTGAAAATGCACAGATGAGGGAGTTTGAAATTGTTTTTAAGTCAGGATGAAGGCTGTCAACTGAATGATAGATCGCTATCTGCATGGGTCGTTAGCATGCGATTATAAATTAGCCCTCTACTTCGGCATTAGGTACATCAGTCCTTATACTGACGTTCTTAGACACGGCACACCATCCACAAAGTTGGGATATGTTCAAAAGTTGTTTTTTTTTAATCAAGAAGTTGTATTTCTCAGACAATACTAAGATGGAAAGCCCGCCACGGTAGCGTGGATGGTAGCGTGTATGCTTCACATTCAAGAGGTCCCGAGTTGAAACTCGGTTAGGGTGAGTTACCTGGATAAGGTTTTTCCGGGGTTTTCCCTTATCCTGATAGACGAATATTAGGTAACTGCCCGCCTCGGTAGCGTGGTGGTAGCATGTCTGCCTCACGTTCAAGAGGTCCCGAGTTCGAATCTCGGTCGGGGTGAGTTACCTGGATAAGGCTTTTTCCGGGGTTTTCCCTTATCCTGAAAGACTAATTTAGGGTAACTCTAAGCTCCATGGACCCCGGGCTCTTTTGAGCTTCATTTCACCCAATTCATTCATCGTCCGACATGACCTAACGTTGGAGAACGTAAACTACAGAAAAAAGTCAGATAACTCTAAGCTCCATGGACCCTGCGCTCATTTTAGCATTATTTCACCCGTTTCATTCATCGTCCGATATGCCTTAACGTTGGAGGACGTAAATTACAACAACAACAACAACAATAATAATAATAATAATAATAATAATAATAATAATAATAATAATAATAATAATAATAATAATAATAATAATAATAATAATAATAATAATAATAATAATAATAATAATAATAATAATAATAATAATAATAATAATAATAATAATAATAATAATAATAATAATAATAATAATAATAATAATAATAACTAAGATGGAACCAATTAGTGTTAAACATGTCCTCCACTTCAGTTACCATCATGGAAGATGATAATGATTGTAAAAAAAGTATAATTCTGCTTTCCTTCATCAATGGCGCATTAAATCACTTGAAAATATTAGAAATGTCTTCAGATGGTATGAAACCTTCTTTGTCCGGGTTATTTTTATCAAATCAGCCTGTTTTCGTGTGTTATTCTTTTGTCATACACTTTTAGCTCCTCTAGGCTTACTGAATTGAGTATGTTTGAACGGTTTAGCGACAAGACTGAAAATAGATAAGTTTATTTTTAGAAAATCTAAGATAAGCATTTTGTTCTCACGAAATTATCTTAAACATATTAAAATCGTTAACGCCGTTTTTAAGAAAATGAAAATTTATCGTGAATAGATTACTTTTGGGGAGGGAGGATTTTATTTTATCTTCTTTTTCTTCTGCAATCAATGTATTAGGCTCATGGCCTGTTCCTCCTTACTCCATCATTCCCATCTCTTCCTCGAGCGACCAACATTTCTTCTTCTTTGAGGTTTGTAATTCCACACAGTTTGGATATTCTGTCCTAATTCACTCTTACTATATATTTCTTTCATTTATTTCTATTTTCTTCAAACTTTTCACTGAAATCAAATGTTTTAAATTCATTTTGTGTATTTGTATATATATATATATATATATATATATATATAATAAGCTTCTTCTCCTCCTACAGTCCTTCACTTTCTGCAGAAACCTCATTTTAGCACTCTGTATCTTGGATCCCTCTCTCTGCCTGAGTATCCAAGATTCGCTTCCATATAATAAAACTGGAATTGCCATCGTCTTATAAAATTTTAATTTTGTTTCCTTTCTCGACTTATTTTGTAGAGTTTTCCTTATTGTTCCACAAATTTGTTGGATTTTTTTTTTTTTAAATTTTATATTGCACATTGTGATTTTTTTCTAATTTGATATCACAGCCCAAGTATTTAAAATGGAAAACCTGTGCCAAACTTTTCCCTTATATGCTTTTCTTTGAACGGACAGGATAGTTTACGTGGAGTGTCATTACTTTAGTTTTTTGTGATATTGTAAAATTATATTCTTTACTTATTGTACGCAATTTAAATAGTTCTTTTCGTAGATTTTCTTCGCTATTTTGAATAATCACAGCATCATCTGAATGAAGTAAAAGATTTATAATTTTGCTTTTTGCTACTTTTATTCCTAAGGTAAAATCCTGAGGATTTTATTTTATTACGTTTTATATCTGGAAGTTATGTAAGTTTGATACTACTTTACCAAATATTTGTTTTTAGTTATGCTGTTATCAGACGAAAACGCGCGCGCACACACACACACACACACACACACACACACACACACACACACACACACACACACACACACACACACACATCACATAGAATGGGGTTTTTCTGAAAATGGTATGTTTTGGTTTAGGAAACTTCGAAATGTATATTGTCAGTGAAATGTCGCTGTTTGAATGGAATTGTTCATGTTATAAATTGCTTCCTCCATTTACTGTATGTAAGAAGCAGAGAAAGCAAAAACGAGACGTTGGCCTAAATACCAAACTGTATTAAATTCAGGATATTCTAAGGATGAGATAGAAGAAGTTAAAGAAATTAACTCAGACTACCATTTAAATGGAATTCTTTTTTATATTTTTAATTTTCCAAAAAATGGCTATAACGATCCTTTTTAAATTACAAGTTTAATATATTGTACGAAAAATAAAATTGGTATCTTAAATTTACAGAGAATACTGGAAGAATGATTTCGCGCCATGAGTAACTGTAGACAGAAAAACAAGTCTTATTGCACAACATATATATATATATATATATATATATATATATATATATATATATATATCTTTAAGCACACAGTTAGTACAAATAAACAATTTTATAGCATCTCAAACTTGCGAAGGACTCTTTGCTAATGGTTAGACTACTATGCCTTAAGCATACAGTAATCCTACGAAGAATGAAATGCATAAATGCAGGTTATTATTCAAGAATACACTGTAAAAGCTATGCGAATACGGCACATCGTAAGTTTTCCACCAAACTCATTTAATACTTTTATTAATAGAAGAAATCAGTGTGTAATTTTTGCTTAGGTAAACTTAGTCCTGCTAGTTATTTAAGGTTAACATACTAAACCAATAACCAAGCAGGACCTCAACAACTGCACCTTTATCATTCACTTAATCTACCAAAGAGCCCAGTTTCCAGTCGTATGAAGTATTTATCTGTCAGCTTCGTTAGTATTTGGAATTTTCAAATGCCTTTCCACTTTTGTGACGGACAAAGTTATCAAATCGACAGCTTCAGAAGTGAGACAGGCAGGAATAAAGGGGACTACGAGTTAAACAATGCCATATTTTCCGTTCTGTCTGGATATCACAGCAAGTCTGGTATAAACCCCAAGCTGTAAAGCAGGGGGGACGTTGTTACCACGGAAAAATCCCAATGGCACAGAGGAGAATGTGCGTGCCGAATGATATCCCTATAGTACAGCCCGCACCCTTGCAATATTTCATGTCGATGCTGACCCGGCCTTGTTTGTTGTCTTCCTCACGGAAAGGTAGTGTGTCATGTGACTCGAATGGAGGGATAAGTATGGATTCTTCCCAGTGGCGGATTCTATCCCACAAAAATTGTTACATAAATGCCATAACCTTTAAATGAAAAATTTTAATGCCAAATTTTAAAAAAATAAACTAAAAGATATAGGAATTAGTTGTGTTAAAATTAATTTTTCATTATTACGATATTTAATTAGTTAACTTAAACATTTGATTTCGAAAAGTTCAGAATTATCAAACCAAACTTTCTCTACAAATCATTCTTACGATAACTTATTTTTCTATCTGCTCTATGCTACCCTAGTTAAACCTTTGCAGAAGTGGTATTTTGTTACACATTTTGATGTAGGTGCAGGACCGATAGTCAACTGTCAAATAGCAGTAAATTCCATAGTGTTTCAAAGTATTGAAACATTAAAACGAATAGTTACGATTATCTTGGCAGTGATGATACAAAAAATAGTAATTCTAAATAAACTGGTATTTTAAAGAAATTTAAGTTTTTATTACGTTTTTGACTACATTATAAGGTTTGTCATTATTCAAAATTAGAAAAGTTCCTTCTTTAAGAAGATACTTTCCAGAAAATTCAAGGTTTATATTTTATGTCACATAAACATCTTAAATATATGATGTTTTAATAAAAACTGCTAACAGTTTTCTCAACAAACAAAAAATAGAAAACTTTTACATTCAAAGGATGGACGATTTTCTTGAAAATTCTCGTGCTGCATCCTTGAAATATATTAAGTTCTCTATATATCAAAAGTTTTATTTTTATTGACCCACACAAATGAACGCTTAACTTCTCTATACAAATAATTTTTGAAAGAGAACTAGGGGACTCGAAGCATGTATTTCTGGTGAATTTCTGTCGTAGATTTTTTGTAGAATACAGCACTTTCTGTTATATATTGTAAAATTCTAGCAGAGAAAGTTAAAATGAGAAAAGAAATTAAATTACTCCTGTCATGGATAGGTAGATTCAGACTGAAAAATCCAATGCCATAGTCGGGGTTTGAACCAAGGATCTCCCGATCTCCATCTGGTTGCTCCTAACCATTGAGTTACCATGACCAATCTGCCAGCATGACATTAAATTCTCCAACTGCTTCCCTTGGAGTTCTTATAAACACATGAGATATCTATCTTAATGGCGACTTATGCTGCAAGTACTTAAAGTGTCATTCACAGAAAATGAATTGAAGTTATTGTCAGTTTCCGTCAAGGCTAGCATACTTTTTGACAAACTCAATGGGACAAATAATACCTACATAAATGTTATGAAAATAGTGAAATATAATATCCAAAATAGGGTCTTTATCTCTCTCTCTCTCTCTCACACACACACACACACACACACACACACACACACACACACACACACACACACAATTCACTTAGAAAACATATTCTAGAGCACACGGAAAGGGATATAAAAATGAAGCCAACTTAATTGCAGATGACTAGGACTGTAGACAGTCCCCATTGAAAATGCAACCTAGGGATTATTAACATTAGTACAGTCAGATAAATAGTACATAAGAAAGTCGCAAACAACCGCTTTGGTTTTTGTGCTTTTAAAGGAGATGAGGCCTTAAAGAGCAATGAGTAATATATTTTACCTACATAAATAGGTTTGTAACTTATAAAATTAAGATATGCAAGAAGTCGAGAAGAGACGCCCCATCAATTATTGACCTTTATGAAAGCATAGGAATATTAATGCAACATAAGAAACTACATTTGGACGCATGACCGGTCTAAATGGAATTTAGAATTTCTGATCACCAGCATACAAAAACGAAACAGTGCAGTGCAAAAAATTCCTCGTAATACGACATGTTGACAATGTGGGTTTGGATGTCTATAGTGCTTAGAAATCCGAATATTTTCTTAGGGAAATGCATACACATCTTCTGAAGCATAATCTCAGTGTGGAAGTGCAAACAAGGAATACATCTGCGTTCCCGGAATGATTCACAACTTTCTGGTAACCAATTATAATTATCTGTATAACCGATTTACAGATAATTGATGCTCTATTGTAATTACTTGGGATTTAGCACCGTTTGCAATCGCGATTACAGTAAAGTTTGATTATGTAAATGGCGTAGATGCACGCACGTAATTAACTACGGCCTTCTTTCTTCTTACCTCGTGACATAGTTGACAAAGCACCAGCCACGATTCTTAGGGCCCTGACTTTGATTCCTGCAAAAGTCGAACATGGTTGCTTAAAGTTTTTTTCAATGTATCTAAGGGCTGGTGTGTTAATGCAGGTGAGTTGTATGGGTGCACAGATTATTATTTAATAACCAGTTGATCTGTATCAGAACTGCCATTGGTCAAATACCAGAATACATGTACCACAATCATTCTAAATGAAGCTTTTATGATCATGAGGTCAACTATATGACATCAAGATGTGTGCTACAAAGTTAACTGAAATGCAAGTACTTATATGTATAAGGCCATTTGTATTTCTTGGCTCAGTATGATTAGGTAATTTGAATATTTATTGCACATATTCTTCATAAAAGAGTTATGTTGCTATTGATTTCCTGTTAACTATGATTCGTATTTGCAAAATTATTTTAACACATTTTCAATTAGGTGCAAGGAACCTTAAAGGAAGTTAAAATGATAGCTATGTGTTTAAAAGTAGATCATTCTATGGAACTTTAAAGTTCATATTTCGTGGTAAACAGAACAATTACATGACATTTTAAGGCAGTTTGCATATCCTTTTGGAAATGTTTAATCTGTGGAAAAAGAATTATATGCCATAAATCTTGGTTTTAAGGACAACCATATTTTCTCCTTTTTAAACATTAGTATAATTTCAGCAAAATCTGAGGCTTTTAAAAATGAAAAAATCAGCATATAAATGCCTTTATCTAAATAGACAGTATTAAGATAAAAATCGTCAATTTAAGAAATTTAAAATCAAGAAAAATCGTTTATATAATGTGAAGCAAAAAAAAAAAAAAAGAGAGAGACTAATATTCTTCACCTTGCGTCTTTAAGAAGCACTGCTGTACAATACATTTCTCAGATTTTCGTTTTTTGTTTTGCTGTACACACACACACACACACACACACACACACACACACACACACACACACACACGCAGGCACACATATACATTAACACCTACACAAGCACACAAAGACAACACTTTTTCCCCTTTCTTTTGTTATGTGAAATCTATTCAACTTTTTATTTTGCTTGGAACAATTTTCCTACCATACGCTTAGGAGAAAATACAAGTGGATTATTGATGGGTCACGATGAAATTTTCTCACCCATCAGATCGTGTAAGTGTAAAATGCTGCAATTTGTTGATTAGTGTAGCCTCACCCCCTCAAGCTGCTTTCTGGTGTGTAGTCGTGCTTTGTTGTATTCGTTAATACTTCACCACTGTGCTTCCTCTATATGGTTATGAAAACCATTCCATCATACCGTTGCTGAGGTACGTCATTCAGGAAAAGTTAATAAAAAGTGTTCAGAATGATTGATGATGAAGTAGTATATGTTCCAGTGGAACAGACTAGAGGCATACTGCCACCACCATCCATTACAACATTCTACACGTCTTTCGTTGTAGCAGTTATCACATCCGTTTACTCACGTGCTTTTAAACATGATTCGAGGACAGTACATAATAGAAATTATACTTACGCGAAAATAAAATTAATTGCTTACAGTTGAACATTGGTTCCAGTAGTAAGATCAGCAATATTAACCTTGGTGCCAATCTATTATCCACTCACTACAGTATAGGCGGTATACAATAGGAGGTAACTATCGCGTATTATAACCTCAAAAGAATTTCTGATGCTACAATGCAATAGGTGAAAGGAAATGAAGGAACTACTTCACACCACAGACAGAGACACAGGGAAGTTCCTAATATTTCCTTAATAATAGACCTGTAGACTGGTCCACTTGTAGGACCTTCTTCCCATCGGTTCGACAGAGATTAAGATATAGGATCATCATGACAGCAATGGTTACTGGACGTGGAGTAAAAAAGCCTTCCTTAAGAGATTACACATTGTAACTGATGATATATGCTGCTATATTCAAGAAACCTAAACTGTGGAGCACGTGATATACAGATTAAGGGGCCTCCAACTACAGTGAGACAACTTCAAAAAACGAATTGCAGATGAAAAGGACAACGGCCAGTTACTTCAGTTCAACTCATAGTGAAATGTTAACACTTTTAAAGCATTTTATACATTTAATAGATTTCAGTATATTGTAGATAATAACACAAGTTTAGATGGCAACATTCTAATTAATACTAGAATTTCAGAAGACAACAAATTTGAAAGTTAAAGATAAAATATAACTTCCAAAATACGCCTGTACTGAACACACACCATAACCGAAACAACACGTAAATAACAATAACAAAATGTTGAATTGTGGACATGTATCAATAAACTCGCAATGGACTCAATGTTCTGGTATTCAATTTTGTAGAGAGTTATATATAGCATATAGTTATATAAGTCATACTATGTAGTATTGTAAAAGTTGCAGCAATGGAGCATACTGTAATATTAAATAAAAAATACCTGTTCCACTACTGGAGTTTCCAAATAGAGCGATGAAAGATTTAACCATGCAGCTTTCTGGCGTCCACCGAGAATTCTTTCTCCTTGAAGGAAGCATCCGCGCCATTTGTCACCACGAAACTTAGAAACACACATGGAAAATGAGAGGGAAATGGAGAATGGAAATTGTGATAGATTCGGTACTACCATGAAAACACAAAAAATATCTAAGGTCAGATTACGTGGTCAACCAGATCGAATCCGGTATCTACTGAAAGGAAGCCTCACATACTACCGCAGAGTGTACTCTCTTGGTAAGTCATCAACTACCTGGGTAACAATACTCAGCTTCACGCATTAGTCAGTCGAGAGATATCATTGATTACTGCAGTTGTCAAGACGCGACTTTTTCTGGAAGTTATTGAAGCCTACAAAAATTATATATGCCTGTGGCGGGTTATGAATAGTGATTATCAGAAAAAGAAGTGTCGCTCTTGAGTAATTAGCTACCCTAAGATCATCCAAAGACAAACGCCACCAACAATCATTCTTCGTCAGCGATTACTTATGTCCATTCACTATACACAAACACAATAGTTGTTAAGTGATGAAACTCAAATAAAAACAAGATTCACAAATACAGACAAAACTTGAAAAAGAAACTGTTAAACATGATTTTTCCCCAAATATGTAAATTCAGTACAAAATACCAAAATATTAAGTAGATATTTTAATACCAAAACCTCTTACTTACACTTTAAAGGTTTGGAGTAAGTTTCCTTCTTTAGTTTAAATTAATAGCTTTTGTTCACTCGTAACAGTATAGTGTGATCCATATAAACCTGAACCATTTCAATAAGCCATAACTTTTGAACCAATAATAGGACACACGTGAAACTTTAAGAGAATATAATACACAATTGGAAGATTATCTCAGAGAAAATGTTGGAAGTGTCCTCCACCAGCATCTATACATGTTTGCACTCGTCTCACCACATTCTCTGAAGTTTTACGGAGAGTATCCTCGTCAATGTTACTTATTTGCGTTAGAATGGATTCCCTGAGAGCATCAATTCTCCGTGGCCTATTTTTGTACACTCTATTTTAGATACCCTCACAAGAAAAAATCCGGTGAGGTCAGTTCAGGGGATCTGGGGGGGGGGGGCCACAGACGTTTTGAGATTATGCGATTAATAAAGAAACTAGTTACAAGTTCCATAGTGTCAGATGTATGGCACGTTGCTCCATCTTGCTGGAAATAACCTTCTCTTAATTCGATATCATCTAGCTGCTCCACAATTGTCTTGAAGATACTCATATAAACTTCAGTGTCTACAGTTGTACCAAAGAAAATAGGACCAGCCATCAGTGTCGTCAATTCTGCCAGAGCCACTGAGATTATTAAAACAAATTTATACGTTCTACGAACTTTCAAAGGGAAATTATGGTCTATTGAAATGGTTCAGGTTATATGGATCGCACTGTATTTAAGTATAAGATACATAGAGAATGTAAGTTATAATCATTGCAACGCCTTTAAATTTCTAAGAAAAGTAAAAATAAGTTACCGGTTGCTTATCTTCGCTAAATACTAATTAGAATGTCAATAAAAGTACTGGGTCGCGAATATAAAATTCTTGAAGAATAGAGGGGTTTATTTGTGCACCTAACTTCATTTTCTTAATTGTATGTGACTTTTGGAAAGAGTAGCTTGGGTTTTCTAAATTTATTCTAAAAAAATAGCTGACAGAATGTTTGGAAAGTCCGGTTCATTGGTACTGGAAAGTATTTTAAAAGCGAAAAAAATCGTAAATCTGATAACACAATTAGAACGTTAGGAAAATGTCACACATGACGCTTTCATTCTACACACTGCTAAGCTAAAAATGTGTGTTCGTATAACGGTTTAAGGGCACTGGGAGGTCGATGGGCTTCAAATAATCGATTTTTTGTTTTTAGTGTTCAAAATTATATAATTCTTCAGCTTTTAGATGATATATATAACATAGGGTGTCAGCTGGTACTAAAGCCCTTTAATCCAATAATTTAAAGATGGCGGTGCAATGACACGTCCACTTTCTGATCTTCTGAATACATATTTCACTCAGCATACTTCCAAAGCTTGAAATTTCTGAACTTACTCTTTTAGAAACGTGTGTTAAATTTTATCATTCCGCTTCCTGCTGCTTCACTCGTTTATTTCTTTAGGTCAACATCTGGCTTCTTTAGCCGTGTTTTTGCACCCGAAACCCAAATGAAAGTTTTCATCATATAATATGGGAAAGAATTCCGAAAACTGTGCATGTTGGGCCAAAAACTTAAAAAATTGGTGTATATGATAGTGGTATTTGTTATAATGATGGGTGCAGTGGTAGGCATAAAGTAATGACAAAAATGGCTATGAAGGTTGGTGAAAATATGAGGGTAGCATGTATAAAAAAAGATGTGCTTCGAAAGAACAGCTCAGTTGCTTGAAATTAGAGCTAGAAGTAAGAAAAGCAATAAAAAAAGAAGATGAGGAAAACCTAACTGAGCAGGAATATGGAGCAGGCATGTTCTGAGAGTATGTATAATTTAAAAAGAATTGTGCTTAATCTTTGATCATGATTTCCCAAAACCTTGATTTTTCATACTTATGCGCGTGTTTCTCAAAAACTATAAAATATATTGATACAAAAATTTTAGTACTTATTTTTTAATGTTCCCTAAACATATTAATGTAACTTTTATATTCATGATTTATAAAATGGAGGAAAAATAAAATTCAGCCCTTAAAAATATTATCTTTTATTTAGCACAACTAAATAATTTTTCATGTGTATAGCATAAACTATGTGTGCTTTTTATTTAGTTTAGGTTATAAAACTGTGCCTTATGCTATTTAGGAAAAAGATTAGTGCCTATAGCTTGAAATTCCTACAAGGAACCTATACTTGAAGTATAGGGTGTAATACTTTGTTTCAGGATACACAGAGTGCCTTATGTCCCTTTTGCAAGGAACTGTATGAACTTAATGTAAATATTATACAGTCGTTAAATGCACACATTCTTATACTATAATCTTACCAAATTTCAATTTCTTGCAATGTTTAGCTTTTTTGTATATTTATATTTCAATATTGTTAAAAACTAGCCCTGTCTGGGTAAAAATAACCTCCCAGTGCCCTTAAAGCATGGCCTAGAATATGAAATTTTATATTTTGTCTGCCTTTAGTCATTAATATTCCATGCTGCTGAAGCGACTACCTAGTTTCTGATGCCACAGAGCCAGCTCCATTTGGAGTGTCACTGAAATTGTGGCGCTTATAGCTCATTGTGTTATGAACCTGTTTAGCTCCAATTATCTGATTATCTGAATATCAGTTATCTGATTATCTAATCATGTACTGAGAGTAGAATAAAAAAGGAATTCACTCTTGTGTTTTATATTAAATGTAGTTGGAATAATGTCAAATCTGTAATACTCTGATTTTATATCTAGTTAAATGTTACGAGACCTAAAATAATAAACAGTTCTGGCAGAAAGTTATGTACGTAAATGTCACAGTATTTGTATTAGAATAATTGATAAAACATATTTGACATTTTAATAATGTAAATTTGTTTATTGTTGTATATGTGCAGCTGGGTTTGAAAAATTATTACATCTCGTGCATTATAATAAGAGGTAGGTATTGTCTGTGAAAACAATACAAATATTTCCTTTCACAATGTTTTGTTGGCCTTACTTTTGTGTGATTCACTGTTGCTCACTATCTTAAGTTTCCCTTTGTAAATCTTACATATACCGCTTATATGGTTCTAGATTTTAGACCACAAATATAACGAACTCTAAAATGTTGTGAAAGTATTTTTATGTATCAACTATAACCCTAATATACCACTGTGTAAAATAGGGTTCATAAATCTGGATAAATAAAAGAAAAGTAATTAAAGTCGATTGGGTTAGCTTTTACAGATTTACTTTTAGGATTCCGTTTCTTATCTATAGTTTTCAAATGTAGATATTATAAATTTCGTTTTTCTTTACTCAAATACCCTTGGAAATACTTTAATATTTTGTCTTTATTTAGGAAACCCCAGTTGGGATACTATTCATTTATTTGTTATAACTATTTGTAGATTGATATGATTTCATTAAATAGCACGTCTTAAGAATGCCTTGCCTCTCAGATAAAACTATTTTGATTATTTCATAATATGGGAATTTTAGTTCATTTATTTGTAATAACCTATATGTATAAGCCTCAAAATTTTAAATTAGAAATAAGATATACCATACCACATTCATTTTTGTAGCTTGATACAAGTTTAATATTGGCATGAATAATTGGATGTCAATAGCACACTATAAAGAGACAGTGAAAATTGACGAAAACAATTGAAGTGTGCGTTTGTTTTCTATGTGTAATATAAAACAAGAAACTTTTAAATGTGAACTTGGCTTTTGAGGCCGCCACTGACAGGTTATCAGCTCAACCTCTTTTTTCGCTTTCATCGCTGGCCGCTGGGACCAAGCCCCCAAGAAAGCTCACTGTAATCCACCCAGGGACATGCCCGTTTTGAATTTTCCTGAAATTGGCAACCATCCCATTGGGTTCCCAGCCCATATGTAGGAGCCAGCTATCCTGCTGCATCAGCCTACTTTTTATCTACACAGTTTTCCCTCTCATTTTAGCAGTTTCTTCTTCATCTTCAGAGAATACCTTAATCGGAACTACAGAAGATCAAGTCTTTTCATTAGCTGATAGATAATAAGTCGAAAGTACGTCAAAAATAAAATAATAAAAAATGTCTATATGATTTTGATTCGATATACATAGTAATATCTCACTAAACCTTCAAGCAATTCTAAAAATAATCTGTGATGGAAATGTTTTCTTCTTCTTCTCTTTACGTTTGTCGTATCGCCTGTTGAATCAAACCCTCTTTACATCTATTTCTCGGTCGTCCTAGACTTCATCTTCCTTCCAGATTCATATCTCTATTTTTACCATTTGTTCGTCAGACATCCTGAATACATGTGCATTCCACTCCTCCATACTTCTTTTCACCCATTTAGTCACAGGTTTTGATATTACTCAACTCTCTAATTTCTTCATTTCTTACTCTGTCATACGGTGTCATTCCTGTTATTCTTCTTAGCACCTTCATTTCAGTTGTTTCCATCATTCTTCGTGTTCTTGTCGTCTCTGCTCTTGTTTTCAAGGCATACGTCATCACTGGTTGAACTACTGCTTTATCAATTTTGACTTTTGTTTCTTTTCCCATGTATTTCATTCTCCATACTAATCCATTAACACATCCAGATAATTTTCTTGCTTTTACAACTTGATGGTCCATTTCTCGGACCAAATTTCCCTCACTGGTAATACTACCATCGAAATAATTGAAATGCATAACCGTTCTATCATTTGGTTTTCAAGTTCTAATTTGCATCTCATCGGTTCTTTACTAATAGCCAACAATTTTGTTTTCCTTATGGATATTTCTATATTAAACTTCTGACATTTATGATGGAACTCTTACAAAAGTCTTTGCAGATTATCCTCTGTTTCTGCCACAATACATCATCTGCATAACATACTATACTAATATTTTATCTCCCATACTGTATCACAAATTTTAACATTAATAATATTAAGTTAAATATATCAAATTAAATTTTCTCCTTTTACTGCTCATATCTAATTATTGATACCAATTTTGCAACGCATCAGTAATATTTCAAAAATGTCCAAAAATCTTTAGTAGTTTGAACTTACTCCTAGCTGTTAATAATTTGAGCAACATTTAATTACAAATATTCAGGTATTAGTTTGCATCTGCTATACTGCATTTGTGACTAATCATATTTTTTTCAAGTTTCTTTACCCTTGTTCGCTTTGTAACTTAAAATCTCCTGTCCATTCTTGTCAAATGTGACGTCACTCTTTCTGTATTTATTCTTTTATTGTCAATATTGAGCATTCTCATATATATATATATATATTGTTTCATTTAATCTTGTGCAGCATTTAGTTTTACTTTATGTTTACTATACAACGTTATGGTAGGTAGAAAAGTATTGTACTTCACTAAAAGCTTTGATACCGAGATTTCATTGGAAATATATTGTCACGAGGCATTGTTTTGCTGCTCGTAAGCGAACGCCGAGAGAGAGAGAGAGAGAAAAAGCGGGGAGTGAAAGAGACAGATAGCGCCCAAACCACGCCCAAAGAGACAGCAACAGAGGGAGAAAGAGACAGAGACAGTTTCATGGTGTTCTCGCTACTTCACGAAAGATCGTGCTAGTCCGTGAAGCTTCGTTAGCTCCCGAGAAACTTCGCTAACCTACGAGAAACAGCTGCTCGTGTATAAATAAGGGAGACGTACTGAGAAGAGTCGATTCCGCTCTCAGCCTTCGCCAAGTACACATGGCAAGGAAGAAGAAGAAGAAAGAAGAAGAAGAAGAAGAAGAAGAAGAAGAAGAAGAAGAAGAAGAAGAAGAAGAAGAAGAAGAAGAAGAAGAAGAAGAAGAAGAAGAAGAAAGAAGAAGAAGAAGAAGAAGAAGAAGAAGAAGAAGAAGAAGAAGAAGAAGAAGAAGAAGAAGAAAGAAGAAGAAGAAGAAGAAAGAAGAAGAAGAAGAAGAAGAAGAAGAAGAAGAGAAGAAGAAGAAGAAGAAGAAGAAGAAGAAGAAGAAGAAGAAGAAGAAGAAGAAGAAGAAGAAGAAGAAGAAGAAGAAGAAGAAAAGAAGAAAGAAGAAGAAGAAGAAGAAGAAGAAGAAGAAGAAGAAGAAGAAGAAGAAGAAGAAGAAGAAGAAGAAGAAGAAGAGAAGAAGAAGAAGAAGAAGAAGAAGAAGAAGAAGAAGAAGAAGAAGAAGAAGAAGAAGAAGAAGAAGAAGAAGAAGAAGAAGAAGAAGAAGAAGAAGAAGAAGAAGAAGAAGAAGAAGAAGAAGAAGAAGAAGAAGAAGAAGAAGAAGAAGAAGAAGAAGAAGAAGAAGAAGAAGAAGAAGAAGAAAAGAAGAAGAAGAAGAAGAAGAAGAAGAAGAAGAAGAAGAAGAAGAAGAAGAAGAAGAAGAAGAAGAAGAAGAGAAGAAGAAGAAGAAGAAGAAGAAGAAGAAGAAGAAAGAAGAAGAAGAAGAAGAAGAAGAAGAAGAAGAAGAAGAAGAAGAAGAAGAAGAAGAAGAAAAGAAGAAGAAGAAGAAGAAGAAGAAGAAGGTTACCAACGCAGAAGAGCCCGCTAGGGCAACAGAAGAAGACGTCGCAGCCCCTGCTTCGCCTCCAACACCACCACCGGGCTCGCCGCAATCTCGCAGCTCCCGAGAGATCACCGCCGCCTCCAACGCCGATCACCAGTTCTACTGAAGCAGAAGCTGCACCGCTGACCAGACATGGTCAGCTCAAAGAGGACTCGCCGCCAGGTGCACCCGAGCTGTCAGTGCCTCCCCAAGCCGCCACACTGCCTACATACAGCGCAGTCATTCGGGGAGTGCACAGGCATCTCACTGATGCGTTTATTCTGCACACAGCCCGACACCGCTGGCCTTCTCTGAGGAGGGTCATGCGCATCAACACCTACAAGGGACCCTCACCTCTAGTTCGCCTAGTGTTCACCGAAGAGAACGACTTCCAGGCTGCGCTGAAAGACGGATTCCCAGCCTTCGGGCAGGTGCTCCCGATTGAGGCCAGCCTCAGTAGCCGTCCCGTCCCCTGCCGCCGCTGCTGCCAGTACGGACACACCGCCGACTCCTGTACTAACGACCCACGCTGCCACTACTGTGGTGCCGCGAGCCTCACCGCAGCCTACACCGGCCACGACCTGACACGCCGCCCGCTGTACTGTGCCACCTGCGACACGGCAGGGCACTACACCGGACAGACGGCGTGCCCGAGAAGCCCGAGGGGAAGCCGGCCACACCAACAACCACATCTTCCACACCCACCACATGTTCCACAACATCCTCACAGTCACACGCACTTCCGCCGCACACAACGTAACCTCACCTATGCCAAAGTCCTCACTCAACAACCAGATCCCCAGCTTCTCCAAAACGTCAACACCGCACTTCAAGCCTCACACGCCAGCACAGAGACAGCCACGGAACTGCACCAGACCTTCAGTACTACGCTTCAGGATATGCAGACAGCATTCAGGGAGCTGACTCCGTGGGTGGCAACATGGGAGGCAGCCCTTCTTCGTACATTGGACGAGGTGAAGGAGGCCACCCAGGCTTCACTGCGCGGGGCCCAGGAGACTGCCGGCACTTCAGACGCGCTTGACTCCTGCAAGGTCAAACTGGAAAGGATTGTGGGATATGTCAACGACACACGACTCTTTACGACGTCGAAGCTCGAGGGGGCTCTCCGTGCTCGTCAGAACTTAATTTCTGATAGCATACGATACCTCGCGAGAGCACTGGCGCCCATGCAAGGTGCCCCACCGCCACATTTTCAGCCTCGCAGAGACACCCGCGTCCGAAGGACGCCACCACGCGACCTGCCTCGCCTATACCCTTCAGACACCACAAATTACCAAGAAAACTGCCACAATGACTATTGAGTAAGCAGTCACCGCTGCTCAACAAAATCCACCACAGCACCAAGGTCTTAGTCAGGGTCCATTGGATCATGGTTGCTACCTTTTCACCACAGTGGACATACCGCAACACTTGAGTTATCACCCACGAACAGCCGATACCGGCGGTACCGGCCAACAACTTCACCAACATAGTCCAAATTAAATAAGCACCACAGACTCCAAATAAACAGTTTCACCGCAGAACAACATCCCTCCCAATACCCATCCTTCTTCCTACCCACATACCCATTATACTTTGCTTTTTTCCTGTTAACTATGTTCCCGTTTTCCCAACAAAAAAGAAGAAGGAGAGTCAGTCGAGAACTGTTAATGGTGCAGTGTGGACGTGTGGCAGACGGGCTTGATGGTTTGGTACGTTTGTGTTACGTCATTCTCTGATATCAGAGTTGTACAAGTGTTTTTCTACGGAAATAAAGAGAATTTTGAATTTCTGCAAACTGGACTTTTAATTTTACGAACCCACAAAGACACAATAGGATTTGAGGTCATCTGAACCCAAAGAATCATTTTTTGAAAAAGTTCCGTGTGTGCGTGTAAGCAGCATATTTACATGAGTCAAGTCCAGTCCTCTTCATTTGGAAGGGAATTTAAATAGTCTCGTATAACTGGTAAACGTTAAGCATTAACCACAACGTACTAAAAAAACATATTTCAAAACACACAATTTATTTTAAATAACTTTTTGTAGAAACAACCGTTTCCGAGGTACCTGTTTTAAATATACAAATTGTTCGACATTCTTTTAAAGTGTGTCGATTTTAAATGTATCTTGCATAGAAAGAATGCGAAGTGTCGAATTTAAGGGCAACATACAGCGTACAAATCTAAAACATCTGACTGTCGGTATTTTCTTTTTGTGAATAACATGTATAATGCAGAATTTCTGTAAAATGTATCTTAATTTAAATGAGTAATAGGAAAGTAAACGTTCGCAAGAATATACTGTATATAAACTAATAAGGTATAGATGGCACAGAAGGCATAACAGACTAATTGTTTTACTTCAATTATTATTGTATGGTGTTAAACTAGTCGATGCTTGTGTCCAGGGTTCTATTTCATATAGCAACTTGAGCATTATCTTTATTCTGTACAGATACATTTTTCTTTATTCTTTTATTGTGGCCAAAGTTTGTTTCTGCAACTCCACATACTGCTTGGAGTTGCTTTAATTACTAAATTACTTTATAATTTATATTACTTTTTAACATAAATGCTACTGTATCGCACTGTAGCAGCTTTTTTTAGAACAGTGCTAAATGAAATCCTTTTATCAGTGATACCCATAGATATATTTAGTTTGTAATAACATAATTTGTAGAAATATGTAATAGATAAAAAATTATAACCTGTAATTAAATTGCAAAGATGTATCGAAATATGTTTTTAAGTGATTATTTTTGTGGTTTGTAGGAGGTGTACTGCGGCAAAGAGACGATATGCACAGTGGATGGTCTTCACTTCAATTCCATGTACAATGCCCGTGTCAAGGCATTCAACAGCACTGGCGAAGGGGAATACAGTGAACTTATCGGACTCCAGACTGCTGAAGGTGAGTACCTGGCAAATTATAGCAACCTGAAAATAAAACGACTCTGATAAACAGCGAATGTGTGTGACAGAGAACGCATGCTACACAAGGAGTAGAACCGTTAAAAAACATGCGCCCTATTCACTCTGTACACTAAAACTGAGAAGATTCATTCACAAAAGTAGAAGTCGTTAGAATGTTTTTGAATGGTCTGTAACTATGAACTGACATGGGATGTCATAAATTACCAAAGGAGGGTGTAAGTACCTTCTGCAATCCCCCTGCGTCTCAAGCTCCGGAAACCTTCTTTCCTCTGGTATACTGTACTGTAGTGCCTAATAAGAAAGGGAAATAGTTATTTAAGATATCAGTATTATAGTTTGCTATTATGATACGTATATCGAATAACGTTTTATCCACTTTGATAAAAAATATACTATAATTAAAATTTGTACGATGGCTATATACATTGATTTTTCCAGTCGATAATTGGATGCAGAGGACCGTGTGCGAAACCAGGTCAGTGTAGTTATAGAATTGCGGTTACTAGGAGAACATATAAATATAGATTGTTGTAAAATGAGTGATTCTGATAGTCATGTTGAATTTGCATCAAATGCTGCAATTAATTTTATAATACGAGCGAAATCTCGAAATACAGAGTGGTCCAAAAGTTCGCACCACTTACGAAGCAAATTTTTATTGTGAATGGCGAAGTTAACAGAAAAAAATTTACATTTCTGATTCGATAGTAATCCTCATTGGTTTTCTAACAACAAAGAATTAGGAGCTACCCGAGTACTGTAGACCCACAACAAAAAGGCAAGCTGAAGGAATGTGTAGCGTAATCACTTTTGCTATGCCAACGTTAAGCAATAACCACAATGTACTTAACAAAAACACACACTTTAAAACACTTTAAAAACACAATTTATTTAAAATAACTTTTTTTAGAAACAGCCGTTTCCGAGGTACCTGTTTTAATTATTCAAACTGATCGATATTCTTTTTAAAGAGTGTGTAAGTCCAGCGTTATGTGTTAAGATGGGATAAACATACTCAACGCCACAAGATTTACAAAAAATTTAAAATGGCTCTAAAGTTAGTTATGACACCGATTTACTGTAATAGTTTGTAACTTAAAGTACCTAAAAAGGTAATAAATTGTGTTTTAACGAGATCTACATGATTGGTGTGGTATTATTTTGAAATTTTGATTATCTCTTACGATTTAGCAGTTATACTAAAAGTCATCCAGATAGATCAAGATATAAATTTAATTAAAGCTATTTTCATATCGCATAAAAATATCTTAATGACTTTAATCTGATGTTTGGAAACATTTTGAGAAAATCCAACTTTTCTAATAAAAGTTCCATATAAAGGGTAATTGGGGTCGAAGAATGTTCTGGAAATCTTTGTGCTGCATTCTTTGAAGATGCTGGACTTAAACTATCAAGTTTGATATACGTTTTCGTTGGACACACATTGAACACACACTCCTTTTCCTAAAAATGATTTTTCAGGGATTCAGGGAGTCTCAAATTTGTATTTTCGTAGAAATATCAGTATCAGTTTTGAGTGGAATAATATACTTCTATATACTGTGGTTTCTATGAGTACACAGTAGGGATTCAGGACTCAAAACATGTATTTTCAGTAAGTTGTCGATATCTAATTTTTGGGTGGAATAAATGCCGTCTGAGAACGTTAAAATATAGAAATTAATGACAAATTTCTTATCAGACCTGGATCAAATTTCCTCACCGAGCATATTAGATCGTTTGCTTTCATTTTAGAGTTATAGTAATGATTCTTGTAAATACTTTACCACCAAGTTTTGTTCTAGTCTGTACCATCCACCACTTGTCACGCTGAAGCAGGAAGGAGAGGTCCCTCCCCTGGAGTAAGACAACCCTCCAGGAGTTGCTGGAGAGCCTGCAATGTGTCTCTGTTGCTTGCCCCCACCCCTTCATCCAAAAGACTGTATCATGATATAATTGGCGAGAATAAGGTTGTCAGAACTTTGTGTCTAGTGAAGCCACTCTCCCTACTGGTGGTTTTGCTGGCAAGGGGTTGTCAGAAACCCTCCAGGCTATGCAGGGAGGGAAAAGTATCGGAAGTCAAAGGAGGGTTAAATGATGACGAAACAAGAGCTCCTTGTACGGACATGTGCAGTGTCGTAACAAAGAGGGAATGTGCCTGACATGTTTGTAATTACAGGTAACCCTCGCGTTCCGAACCGTTTTTGAACCACAGTCTTGCAAACGGTTCGTGCTAACGAGGACTTTGGAATCAGAAATGCCAAATGACGGATATATTCAAAGATCTATAAAGTGCGGCCATCCTTTCAGCCACCGGCGCCCTCGCTAATGATTTCTGTGAATGCAGTGACTCAAAATTGTATCCTCGCCTTCAAAAGTATTTCTGTCGCTAAACACTCTTTGAAACTATATAAAATCAACACACTATAAATATTGCATATTTATATGTAATATAAACATATGAAGTAAAATCAGCTTATGCGCTATTCATCTGTTTTGGTGGTGAAGAACTCTTTATTTCCTAGTTCAACAAGGAATGCGACTCTTTTCTATTCTGTAAAATAGGTATTTTTGTTACTATATTTATTAAGTAAAATTTCTTTCTGTTTTAAAAATTCTGATGCGTCCAACCACACGACTTTTCTTACTCATGTACAATATATTTTTAAAATGCCTTATAGTTCTATCTACCTCATGTTAAGCGTAAAAAACATGGAAATGAATTTATTACATATTCCTTCTTAGCACAATGGAAAAAGTAGAACAGAGTAGGTTTTAAGCAACAGCCAAATCTCAGTCTCTTTACATTCGCCAGGATATAAAAAACAACCGAACAACATACGAGAGAAAAGATTAGTTTTAAAATCAAATTGGAAGGAGCTTAAGGTACTAACCACATCCCATCCTCCACTACTACCTTCTCATTCATGATGCCCATTGTAGGCCGAGTTGGAATTCGCTGCGGTTGAGTGATAGGCCTCGACCCTTCGTGGGCTGTTATGTCACGAGGCTTAGTATTTGAAAATTCAAACCAATAAATTTAAGCGCAGGTGAATCGGAACAATATGTTGAATATTGCCCTTTTGTCACGTAAATATGACATGTTTTACCTTATATTGAAGCCTGGATATTCTAGATTATGTTAAATGTTAAGTTTTTTATGAATAACTTTCAGTATACTTCCGTTTCCTAGCGGAAACTAATCCTAACCGGCCGCAATTAGAGGAGGAATAGGATTGGAAAGAAAAACAGTGGAATATTCAATTTCAGTGGATAATGTAATTATGAGAACAAAATAACACAGTTTTACATTTTTATATTCATATCTTTATGCATCTCACACACATTTTCCACATATGAATTGCTTCTTTCCTACGGCGCTAACACAGACTTCGTGGTGTGATGCTCCATTTTCCTAAGCTCATTTGAACATCATTTCAACCATTTTATTCATTGTCCGATATGACTTAAGGTGAAGAACGTAAATAAAAAAATTAAAAATTTGAATTCCCCACTTTACCTTAATCCACTTTCTCCCTGTTGTAGCGGTATTTATTTTTGCCAGTTGGCAACACTGATTAAGTAACAATCACAATAACAAGGAGAATTATGAATGTATGAAAGCCTATATTTTCTTATTGTACAAGTTTTCTGAGCAATTTCAATGCATATTTGTTATAAATCTATGCTAAAGGAACTTAAAAAGATAACAAAATGTTAGAAATGAAGCAGTTGCATACCTCTTTTCCGGAAATGCAGCTCGATTTTTCCCTTAGACTGAAGAAACAGAATTTTATTGCACACTGTGTCAAATATTTAACTCTTCGCCCTCAAAGGTAGTTGCTACACAAATACACTGCCATCCCCTAGGGAGCAGATTTTGAAAAACTAATCCGAATCACCCGCATTCAGAATGAAGATGAGTTTATACTCGTATATTCCCCGAAAATTCCAATAATAGATTTCATTTGTTACGAAAATATCTTAAACGCATAGAATTTTAATAAAAAATGGTTAGATCCGTTTCGAGAAAATCAAACTGTTTGCAAAGTTTTCCAAATAAGGACTACTTCAGTGTGGGTGTTTGTTTTCCCCTTAAAAAAGGCTCGTTTAGCATCCTTGGAAGATCCTAAATTTAACCGAGCTTTAGGTTTTTACTTTTTTGTTTACAGAAGACGCAGTGTGTGGACCTTTTTCTAAAAAATAAATCCTTATGTGTGCTCTCACATGACTTTCTCTACTCATAGTGCAAACTATTCTATATATATAGAAAGTATATAGAAAGTATATATACTTAGATCTACTTCATTGTAATTGAGATAAACCTTTGTAGAAAATAGTTTCATTGCATATTTCCCTTATAGGTACAATATGAATAGAGGAATTCAGTAGGCGTAAGCGATAGTCAAACCTTTTTAGAGCTGGACGATAGAGATCCCTTAGACATCCATTCTATTTGTATAGTCAGGACAAATGTGTTATGCATTATTTTGTCTACTCTTTGTAAACTCTTCGTATTAGCGCCTTTTATTTTAATGATATCAGGATGTGTACTAATGCACAAAAAAGCAAATTAATTCTTTTTGATTTTAAGAGACGTCCTTTCGAACTTCAGCTTAATATAGGCAACAGTCTAGTCCAGTGTGTAAAAAAGTATAAATATTTTAGGTTTAATCCTTGATAATTTAACTTGGAACAACTACATGGAAAAACTAGAAAGTATCTTAAGCTCATGACTTTTTGTGTTGCGATATTTAGCCAATTTTCTCTCAGTAGATACTAATAAGTTAGTGTATTTTGCATTAATATATTCACACATTTCTTATGGCATCGAGTTGTGGGGACACACTTCCAAATTTAACTTTAACAGAACTTTTATCCTACAGAAAAGAGCTATCAGATACCTGGCAAAATTAACACGTACGAGTTCACGCAGGCCCTATTTTAGAAAATTAAACATACTTACTCTTCCCTGCATATTTATTTTACAAACAGTTCTTTTTGTACATAACAGGAATACAACCTCCACTAATTCTGATGTCCACACATATGAAATAAGGGGAAAGAATAACTATATAAAGGTCACAGGCTAAAACTTTTTGAACATAAGCCCCAATACTTTGGTCCAGCCCGCCTCGGTAGCGTGGTGGCAGCGTGTTCGAAACTCGGCCAGGGTGAGTTACCTGGATAAGGTTTCTCCGGGGTTTTCCCTTATCCTAAAAGACGAATGTCGGATAACTCCAAGCTCTATGGACGCCGGGCTCATTTGAGCATTATTTCATCCATTCCATTCATCTTCCGATATGACTTGACGTTGGAGGACGTAAATTACAAAAAAAAAAAAAAAAAAAAAAAAAAAAAAAAAAAAAAAAAAAAAGAATTCCACGCTGAGTTCTCTATCTGGTCCAGAACCTAAAAGGCATAAAGCATAGAGGAACAAGAATTCCCTAACATATTAATGCTAATACTAGGGAAGTTAAGTTGAAGGACAAGTTATTTATTTTGTCAAAACCGGCTCTAACTATTTTTATTAAATATTTATGTGACAAAGGAAATGTATATCTTGAATTTTGTGGGAAGAGCTTGTGAAGAAGTTCTGTTCGTTCCGATGGTATTGGAACAATTTTAATAGGTAAACTAAGAAATAGATTAAAAATTATTTACAATGTAAAACTTTCTGAAACATAGGTATATCTTATTTCCCCCAGATATTTTCCAGTATCATCCATTTTCGAGGTTATGCTTAAATTTGTCAGTGCTTTCTCGTTTTTTAAATTGCTGTCGTTATTCCTTGTTTTCCACGATGTCGTGAAATGTCATTAATTTCAAGCCCAGCATATTTAAAAATGTGACTATCGATACCATATAGAGCCTTTTTTCATTTTAAAGTAATTGCTAGCGCATTCTGATCCATAGTACGTTTACGCCACTGTCGCACTGTATTTAAAGAGAAATACAATTTGAGAGGGAAGGTGAATGGTTTTTGTAGGAAGTTTTCTTTTGTGTGTCACTACAGTGTGGTGGAAGGGATGGTTGCATGTGGGGGCTGACTCTGGAAGCACACAAAGAACTACAATCTCCGGGGGTAGAAAAATCGATTACATTTTAGCACGGTAGAGGGACTGCATGCAGCTCACCGGTAAATGTCATAGGGGATTTTTTTTTTTTTTTTTTTTTTATTTTTTTTTTAGTTGGGGAGGGGACTTTAAAAGGAGGTTTATGAAACTCCAAAAGCTATAGCTGAACCTGACCTTTGTCAAATCCTCAATTTTTGTCCCCTACATGCGTGTTGTCCTTCATTACTTTCGTAAAATTCTGAAGGTAATTCCATTATAGGATGGTACACCCTTAGCCTTATGACAGCCAAGAAACCGGGGGAGAAATCGTCATAAATGGGAGGCGTAATATCTGAACTCTTCAAGAAGCAAAAGGTGTCCCTCAGACGATCTAAGCAAACGTTACAAAAGTTTATAAACGTCTTAATAAAAATAATACATGAACTCATTATATTATATATAAAACTTATAAAAAACAAATGTCCTAAAAATGCATTACACTTAGAGACATTAAGTAATAGTTATTTATCCATACCTCAGTTTATTCCGTTTGGATACAGAATATAAAATGTACCTAGAAAACCGGTAACTTCTGTAGGTGATTTTGAAATTTAAATAGCATTCTCACTTAGCTCGAGAGTCAAGTATTTTATCGATACCAATACTTCCTATACTTCTACGAAAATTCTTTCTACTTGTTTTCACGCAAGATATCAAACAGGTATGTATCTGCTTTTATTTTGGAAATTAATTGTTCTTTCACAATAACCGTGAGTAACACGAGGTTTGGAAAGGTAGAGTCAAACTGGAAAGTTCAATGCCATACTCAGGATTTGACGACGACGACAACGACGAGATACTGGCAGGCTGTGTTCAGCCCGAAGAATTTTGCTGCGTACCCACCCAGGATTGGGTTTAACCGCAGGAAGGATTTTCTTTTATTAAGATGGGTTAAGGATGGGGTGTTATGGTTTAGGATGGAAGAAAGACTGTGAGGTAGAATGTTACTCCTCTGAAGGAAGACCAGGATTTGACCACGGGTCGCCGTCCGTTTGTTCTAACCACTAAGTTACCACGGCAACGTACCAAAACGATATTAAATTCTCCATCTAACTGGAATTATTCACTCTGACTACCTTTCCTAGCCTTGCACTGTACATGGCTATGTGAAGGAAGAGGCCGAACTGCCGAGCCTCTCCCGTAGGGGAGTTGTTCGGATTGGGTTGGACTCGAGGGAGCAGTGGTTCCCGATACCCATCGGAGATTGGGTACGTCTTCGGACGGGGTTGAGGGAAACCATATATTCCGGCGTACTAGCCTGCATAGCTAGTAGAAGGTGTGCTAGATCACCAGGCGGCCCCACCGAGGTCATATCGGTAGCCTTCCCCTTTGGGGTTGGCGCGCGTTAGTGTATCGGGAGCAACTGCCCCCTCGAGTCCAACCCAATCCGAACAACTCCCATTCAGGGAGAAGCTCGAATGCTCGGCCCGAGGTTCCTCTAGTAACGACAGAGACGTGCAGAGCTCATTAACAGTTACTGGGTGGGAAGCGCTGACGGCAATCGGCCTGACCCACTGGAGGATGGTTCATAGGCTCCCCTCCAAGGGGAACTGAGGATAGTGAAAGCTATCATGATATATCGAATGGCCACTCTCTGACGGAGCCGAGAATTTGCACGGTGCTAGCCTCTGCGCAATCTAACAGACAAGCCTCTGAGTCCTGTAACATGAAAGAGGGAGACAAAATAGGATGACATGAGAGAGAGAAAATAGTAGGCACACCACCATAACATTTGTCTTGCCTATCAGAGAAGCACAATGGAGAGGTTCAGAGTGATCATTGGACGGCGACCAGGGATCAAACACGGGCCTTCCAAAATAATCATCTCGATCTGTTAATCAGGAAGGCAATAGGTGTGTCAAAGCTTTGTCGTTTTATCATGCCTTGTTGTAAAGCCTTCTGTCATATTTCACTCAAGAGTACCCTCAATCAGTGCCTGACTAAGTGGAGCCAATGGGGTGGGTCGAAATAATCGTAAATATTTTATAACTAATGATACATAATAGCTAACCATCTTGTTAACAGCCACGCCAAGAGGTCACACTATTGTTACGTCGGGGCAATGTAATTTAGTCCAATCAGAGCTTCTACCGCTCAGCACGTACATTGTCTCCCGGCACAATGCTTCCAAATTAATTTATAAGGCTGCCGCTCTCGTAACTAATAAACCGACCTTGCACAGTCGGTATCGCAGTAAAAAGGAATTGATAATACTCCACTTTGAATGACACCAAATGTTGCTGTAGAAAGTGTTACGTGTGAATGCATACATTTGTTTGATTAGTAATGTGTGCCCAACACCAGTGTAACATACACGTGCCTTTCAACAAAGGAGTATTTTTGCTTCGGTGCTCAACCTAGGTATACGGGTCTAATAATAATGCTTAATATTTTAAAGCAAGGATATAAAGAGGCATTAATGAATAGCCTACAACACTGTAGAGTCGTGATTTGTAGAAACGAAACAGAAAATAAGCAACTTAAGTTAAATATTTGTTACATTTATGCGTGATTAAACAGAAGGAATAAACAATATAAAGCAAAGGAAAAGGGAAGACCACCGAGGAGACATCTCACTACACATATCATTGCAGCTAGCACATCCCAGGAAGAAGAGATGAAGTTGGGAATCGCAGAGCCCAGAGAGTGAAAGCACACCTGAACGAGGGTAAGGAAATGAAGGGAAATTATGGAAAGCAAATCGTGGTATGAAGGCAGGTATCACTTCATTCCCCCAAGTAACAAGGAGAAACAACAGAAAATTTAATCAGAATGCGCAGTCGCTGGAGATCGAACCCACGACCTCCCGAATTCATGCCGTACGGACCTGTACGGTTTAAACAACAGGAATACATTAGGATTAGGATCACTACAGAGTGGATTCCGCACGGAAAGCTGTGGTTTATTGTACCTAAACCCCGGTTGGAAGGATGAGGCGAGAGGACTCAGAGGGCGGCCGACCCAAGAAGTCACGTCAGCGCCGATACACCCACCGACACTTCTACCCTGAAAGAGACCTCCAGATGAAAGATGATGTGAAATGATAATGGAGGAGAAATGCTAGAACAGGAAATTAGGGACATGGAATTAACCTACCCAGCATTCGCCTGGCCACCCGGGAAACACCCGGAAAAAACCATGGCTCAGGTAGACCGGTCACGGGACCCAAACCCGGAGCTTTCGAATGCGGGCGACAGACCAAACCATCTGAGACATTCCACTCGAAAGGAATACATAATGTGAAGCAAACTTCACCAATGTATTAATTTGGTAAAACCAGCAATTTTCAAGTTAGTTTTGAAATATATGAAAATGAATATTTTAATAGAGAGCGTATTCATTCCTAGACTTTCAAGAAATTTGTTTTTCCTTTCTCTACCACAGCTGTAAAGTACTTTTATACTCATATTTCACCCATTTCAATATCCAGATGCCACCGAAAATACATGTCCTAAGATCCTCTTAGCCCAAAAACACTTTAAGAGAAAGATTTGTAAGTGCATGTAAATATTTTGACGCTCGCTCTTAAAATATAGGAACTACAGGCAGAAAACACAGCATACATGAAATAAAATTTGCTTGAGAGAGGAATTTTTCGAAAAGTTCCTCCCAGCCAATTTCCAGTTATGCGGACTGAATAACATCTGGAGAACAAAAGTTCTGTGAAAAATTATGGTTCTAGTGGGATTTAAACCGCCGACCCCCTCATTTGGAATCTATGTCTTGGCTTTCTGTGCACGCAGAGAACATCTTAGGTTTATATATATATATAAAGCCCGGCGCCTCCGTGGGGTTTTCCATAGGGCAAGACCTAGTGACTAACAAGCCCCCATCTGTTACGAAAACACAAGACGGGATGGAAGTGGCCACTTATGCGCGCCAACCCCAAAGGGGACGGCTACCGATCAACCTCGGTGGGGCCGCCTGGTGATCTAGCACAGCTTCTACTAGCTATGCTGGCTAGTACGCGGGAATATATTGGCTTCCCTCAACCCCGTCCGGAGACGTACCCGATCTCCCACGGTTATCGGGAACCACTGTCCCGTCGAGTCCAACCCAATCCGAACAACTCCCTATCAGGGAGGGGCTCGAATGTTCGGCCCGGGGTTCCTCTAGTAACGTCAGAGTTACTACGAGTTGCTAGGGGTTCGCAGCGCTCGCACCATAGCTGCTGAAGGTGACAGATCCCTTCCCCTACGGAGACAACTTAGGTAATCGGTAACTGTTAAATCGTAAAGGATATAAAAATCTTACTACACAAGAAAGCATTAAATTTTATGGAAAAATTGCATCTCCATAAATCTCCACAAATAATTTAATCAACAGAAAATACTAATGTTGCAATAATTCTCAATGCAAGCGGTAGTCTAGAATAGAAGAGTTTTCTTGATAATCTTCGTGTGGCATCCTCGGAAGTTGCTGAACTTAAATACCAAGTCTGATTTATAAATACCAAGAATTTTCTTTTTTAGGTTAAGTATATGCTGACCCACACTTGCGCAGTGAAATCTGGGATTCGAAGTTCTGGGTGAAATGCAATACCTTCTCTTACGTGATAGAGAAAGTAGAAAACACACTTCAGTTTTAAAATCTCTTTCTCATTCAGGTACCAGCTACACCTCCGGAAAAATCACTTACTGTAATAAAATGTATAACGTATGAAATCCATACTGAACATACGTTGCACAGGAGTGCAAGGCATATCGTTGTTTCATTTGGGGTTTGAAAATTTGTACTATTTGCTATTTTAAGTTCCAAAAATGTTATTGAAGAATAAATGTGTACTGAAATTAATTAATTAGTTAATTTAGGCTTTTAAGAAAGCAGAAAGTTGCTGATTGCATATAAGGCGTTTCTGAGAAAAAAAAATCTTCTTTTTCGACTACGACTCTTTGAGAATACCTTAGTAATATTACCAAAAATAAATGCGGAATAATTGTTAAAATACTATTACATAAAAATATATTAATAAACAAAAACAAATCCCACACTCTGTCAATGTTATCACCCATATTAATTACATTATCCCATTATTATTTTCATAATTCCTCCTGTCATATTACTGAATTTTTATGCTTGGCTGCAATTTAACGGTTAGTTTATTTTTTTTATAAAATTTGGGATTGTTGCTAGGACTTAAAAGCAATTATTAGATATACATATTTTTGGCTTCCTAGAATCTGCAAACCTAATATAAGGAACAAAGCAATATGAAGCTAATTTACCAAACGGAAGTAAGCTTCCTGATTGGAAAATGTAATTCCAATCAATAACGTGGAGGATTTTGAAAGAATATTTGAGCTCCAAACTCCGTCAGGAACATACCCAGTCTTGCTTTTGCACTTATGATGAAAACAAACAATCCTATGCAAATTCACTAACAGATTTCTAAGTTGCGCAGTGCTGAGTGCAAAGTTCTCCGCGACTCATTAACTTAACTTTCTGCCTACCTCATCCAACCTTTGTTTGAACAGCAAATGTGAGTTTTCATCACAGTTGGTAGTATAAGATTCTAAGAGTTTCCAGACGTTCGATGACTTACAGTACTTGGCATTAGTAAAAGATAACATATATCCAGTGTTTTGCATATCTTCTTTCTTGTTAAATATGCCACGTACTTAAAAGTTATCAGTTTACAATGTGAAATTTCTATTCGAGGTCATATAATGAAGCACCAGAGAGTGTCCTCGCCAATGTTACTTATTTCGGTGTCATTATATGTATGGCACGTAGCTCCATCTTGCTGGAAATAGCCTTCTCTCAATTCCATATAATCTTCGTAAAACTTAAGAGAATATGGTGAGAGGAGTGCCAACATATATAGATGCTGGTGGAGGACACTTACAACATTTACTCTGAGATGTAAATAGTGTAATGTAATCTCCCAGTTGTGTATTATATTCTCCCAAAGTTGCACGTGTGTCCTATTATTGGTTTAGAAGTTATGGCGTATTAAAATGGTTCAGGTTTATATGGATAGGTCTAATAATGTGGTCAGAACTGTAACAGTAGTTTTGGGTTCGGAGGAATTAAGAATTTATAAAATATATGTAGTTGTGTGATTGCCCGAAGTAGTAGTGGTGTGACGTGGTATGACGTGATATGGTGACGTGCCATTGGATCGGCCAATCACAGATTTGAGAAGTAACGATAGTTACAAGAAATCAATAATCTTGAGAAAAGTGATATGTTCTTCAGCCTTGTTTAATTACGATAAGTTAATAATCTTTAAAAGTGATATGTTCTTCAGTTTTGTTAAGTGACGAGAAGTCAATAATCTTGAGGAGAGTGACATGTTCTTCAGTCTTGTCGTATAAATATAATAAAATAAGAATTCCTCGAAATAATTTGACTTCTTTATTCCGAACCACGCCTTGAAACACATGTCTCATGAATTATTTAGAATTCGATTGATACTTCAAAATAATCATTGAAGTGAACGTATGAACATAATTTTGGAGCTGATGTTGGCGAGGATGCCTTGTACAAGAGGATCCAAGTAACAAATCATAATTAAAATTATCTGACCCAAATTCCCGTTACAGAACTTTATATTATATACAAGTATTCGTGATCAATCATTCGACGGAGCTGTAAATTAAATATTAAAACAGTGTTTCACGTAAAAAATGTGTTGTCAAAGTTGAATGACAGCCATATAGGTTGCAAATGAAAGAACTAGGGAAGCGATTAATTAAATACTTTGTATGCCTTGTAAATTTCACCTTGTAGGCAATTGTTAATGTAGATTACTTGGAATATTCATATGGCCGCGCCGTGGCTCAGTGGTTAGACCGCTTAGCTCTCACCAAGGCGGCCCGGGTTCGATCCCAGGCGACCGCAAAGTGAGAATTGTGGTGGACAACATGGCGCTGGGGCGGGTTTTCTCCGGGATCTCCGGTTTCCCCCGCCATCTCATTCCACCGGTGCTCCATCTTCATCTCATGCATCAGTGTCATCGCTTGCGGTGCCGTATGTAGTAAAAGTGGGCGTAAAACACTACACACTACACACACACACACACACACACACACACACACACACACACACACACACACACACACACACACACACACACACACACACACCTTGGAATATTCATAGGAAGAAACTCTTTGTAAGAGGTGGAAGGATGTTAAATGGTATAAATATTTAGGGCAGAAGAAAGATAACCAATGACGCACAGAAATATTTTTATTAATTTGATAAGAAAGTGTGTACGTTTGTGTGAGCATCCTTGTATGTTTTGTATGATATTTCTTTATCTTCTTTCCACGTCTATCGTCCTTCGAGGTCTAGCAATAGCACACTAGCTTTTGGTTTCCGAAGTCGTGCATGGATTTTTACTGGCGTAAAATTCCTTAGCATGGCTTCCTTGTAAGGGAGGTAAAGCGGGTAGTATCATGACCTCATGTCTGATAAAGAGGCGTCTTAGCAAAATTAAACGGTCTAAATAGAATGAGAGGCTGAGAACCACAATTAAAGAGGTTTCATAAATAAAAAATCAGTTTGTCAATTATCCTCCTTTCTCACTTTTATTTCATTTTTTATGTTATCCAATTTAGTGCACCTTTTAATTTCTCTCACAAATTTCATTTCTATATCTCACTTTTTTAACTTTTATTTGTGTCCACAATTCACTTCGATATCACAAGTAAAGCCATAACTTTATAGAATGTTAGTGTTGTTTCTTTTCTAATTCTATATAAAATAGATTTCACGGTAAGTAAATAGTTCTGTTATGGACGATCTCGAGTATGCGAGAACGCATGTTCATTTGTTAACAGGTTAAAGCAAATGGTCCCCATTCCCTTCAGCGTTCTGTTGGTCTCTGGAGCTTCCATCTGCAGTGAACATAAATGTTAAATGGACCTTGGCCGATAACAGTGGCTGTTGCGTATTCCAAATCAACTGCTGGAAACACAGGGAATTGCAGGTAGCCAATAGGTTGTTGGAAGAGGGCTGAATATCGTATCTACTTCGCGCTCACTTAAAGTTTCAATTCTTTCAGAATAATTTGTTTTGCACGTATGTTTTGATCTTTCCCAACGAATGGGAAAATACATATTTTTCGTGAAACTATGATAGGTGCTTCATCTATTGAGGACCTATTAAAAGTGGTACCTCTTTTCTTAAATTAGTTTTATATTTCATACAGTATGTTGTGTTATGGGTTCTTGAAATAGACCAGGAGGCATTGTTAGAAGTCCAGTAAAAGTGGCATAGCCAATGGTTTGGACTAAATCACACCTGTCTTGCATTTAAATTACATAAATTTCAAAAACTTAACTATAAAATCTTGTTAATATAATAATAGACTTACACCAATCATTTTGATGAAGCGATTGGTAGCTTTACGCAATAAAATATATAATAACATAGAATAAACGTAAATATTTTATATACAGTTCTGTTCTTTTATTTATCTTTTTATTTTGTAAATGGGTAAATTATGCTCAAATGAGTCCGGGGCTCATGGAGCTTAGAGTTACTGGACATTCTTCTATCAGGATAAGGGAAAACTCCGGGAAAAAACCTTATCCAGGTAACTCGCCCTGACCGAGATTCGAACTCGGGACATCTTGAACGTGAGGCAGACACGCTACCATCTACGCTATCGAGGAGGGCAGTTCTATTCATAAAACATCGATGATGGTGATATTGTTTTATTCAACTCAAAAAGAAAACCTTTTTATTAATGTAACAAACATATTAGTAGGCCGCGCCGTGGCTCAGTGCTTAGACCGCTTGGCTCTCACCAAGGCGGCCCGGTTCGATCCTAGGCGACCGCAAAGTGAGATTTTTGGTGGACAACACGGCGCTGGGGCGGGTATTCTCCGGGACCTCCGGTTTCCCCCGCCATCTCATTCCACCGGTGCTCCATCTTCATCTCATGTACCATCAGTGTCACCGCCTGCGGTGTCGTATGTAGTAAAAGAGGGCGTTAAACACTGCACACACACATCACATTAGTTCTCTCTACCATTTCTGTAGAAATATGAGTTATCATTCTATGTAGAATGAATCCTAGAGTACGGTTTTAAAATCACTCTATAATTTCTTACATACGAGAGAAAGAAGCAGTACTTCAGGTCTTCGAGCGTCCTTACAAAATGGAGTTCCCATTTATTTTTATCCAACTATAGCATATTTACTGTACTGAATATTTTGCGCGTACTAAATTTCGTGTCATCTGAAAAGTATTTCGCTCTTTTGTACAGGGAAGGTAAAATAGGTTTAATTGTCAGGGAATTACCAGGTACGTATATTATTCATTATAAATATTTTATACTTTAATACTGCTCTTTAGAAATGCAGAGGAAATAAAGACCGCCCTGATTAGACCATAATGCTTTTGAAGTCAGCTTGAATTTGCCTTATACAGCAATATATGTGATTTGAGAGACTATACGACTGCATATCTCTAGTGTATTAATGCTTGTAGCTTGTCGAATAACCATATATGCGTAAAAACAGAATGGAAAATAACTATCTGAGTGGAATTCTGTGCAAATTTTTCGCCCACTGGAGCTATTATCGTTTCTCTCGCAGCTCCGATAAAGAGTTAAATGGCTGAGACGTGTTGAAAACGGTCGACTAGCAGACATAAATCAGGGACAACTAATTATCGCCTCAGGATCATCCCCATCCATCTCGCCATTGCTCCCCAGAGTACCGTTACACGGAACGGCGAATCCCGAAATTGGAGAACAGGAGAGAGTCGGTGATTGATCGGGAAAACATCGGAATTAAAAATCGCAAGAGAAATGGTTTGGGCATAGTTTGCAGCCATCCAGGGAGAAGCGTATGGGAATATCAAGGGATGTCTGAATGTAGCTTGACAGACTCGTTATAAAATTGTTATTATATATTCTGCTTTCAGATCTTACATCACTTTGCTTTGTATACGGACTATATAAAGCTAATAACATCACAAAAGAACAAATAAAAATGGATCATTTGTACTGATGAAGTCTTTAGAAGCAAGTTTATTATTTATATCAATATAAAACTCAATAAATTGAAAATATCAAATCTAAAAAGCAGGGGTAGAGAAGATAACCTTTTTTATTTTGTTTATCAGCTTAACTACCCTTAAAATGTCTTCATTACCTCAAATTCAGAAACTTAAAAAGTATTAATTTTTAAATCGAGATTATGATATTTATAGCTTATTAAGTTCGAAACAATGAATTTAAATACATAAATAGATACACCGAAACTAACCTAAATCACAAAACGCCCACTAAGCCGATATTCAGTTAACATAAAAAATATTTTGTACAACAATAACATAATGGTCATATTTAATGCCTTTCTTAGATATTAACATTTTATATCCATTTTATACTAATCCCGTTAAATATCTTATGAGAAATGTTTTCAATAAGATGCCAATAATAGTTTATAACCAAGATTCTGTTTTTAGTACATAACGCAGTTTTGAGAATAAAAACAAAAGAAAACATTGTATATAAATCATTCGTGTCCTTTTATTGTAAGGGACAATATCCCGGTACGGCAATAGTCGAAAGCCATTTCGGCCTTCAATGGCCTCCGAGATGTGTCTTTTCATGCATAACAGTTTATCAGACTGTAAGTCACTTCTTTAACTTATGTTTATAATAGTGATATCCAAGGAAACGTTAATAGTATGAGCATTTTTAATGTGTCATGTAAAGTAAACCTTTTTAATATCAAGTTGTTTCGTAAATGTCTTAATAGCTGTGAAGAATAGCATTGCAGTAGTTGATTTGTATTGTAATGATGTGATTCTTATCTGTGAATATGCATATTGTTTATGAATGAAATAATTTAAACAAGTCCCACTTAAGGTTTCATTTTCTCTAGTGATTCGTCACTGTAAATATGTCATTAAAAACAAGAACTTGAGAGATAATTTCAAAAAGGATGATCAAGATTTTATTATGTATTTTGATTCTGTTAGAAATTAATAACATTCAAACTCATTCTATGAGAACAAATATTAAAGTTTCGGACACTACAAATACCCTTCTATAAACGAAAAATCTCGACTTAATCATTGTTTTGTAATTTATATTGCTGCACCTGCATTGGCTTATATTTCGGAACTTGAAGACAGAAGTTTGAGGATCAAATGCCTGACGTATGATACATCCAAACCAAATACACAGGTCTGAAGGTATTACTTACAATCATAGAATTAGAAAGTGGAAGTTTCTGCACATAACGCTTACATTTTTTTAATTACCAGGGCTGTTCAATAACGAATGATAATTTTTTACGGTCATAATTTTTCGCACTAAAATTTAAACTTATATTCTGTTAGCTTAATGTGAAACAAACATGCCGTAGTAGTTCCAGTCATGTTCAGTATCGTCTACCGCTGCAATGGAGGTAACATGCAGTTAAGGTTGATTTTAGAGGAAAATCCGGAGTTTCTTTCAAACGTAATCACTGCTGATCAAACTTGGCTACATCGTTTTGATCCTGTGAGCAAACAGCAAAGCTCAGTGTGGAAATCTCCTTCATCACCAACCCCCCCAAAAAGCAAAAATGGTTGCTTCTGCTGGGAAAGTTATGGTCATCTCATTCTATGATATTCATGGAATAGGTTATCAGCATGTTGTACCTGCACACACATCAGTAACTGGACAATACTACAGGGATGTCCTGAAAACAATGCAAGTCCATATAGGCGCAAAAGACCACATTTCCATGAAGCTGGCTGGATGCCGCACCACGATAATGCGCGGCCGCATATTGCTAATGCTGTTGCTGAATATCTTGCAAAAATCAACGTGAAGTGCATCCCTCACCCTCCCTATAGTCCGGGTTTAGCCCCATGTGACATTTTTCTATTCCCTAACTTCCCCAACTTGAAGAAACGTCTTCGTGGGAGGAATTACCCATCATCAGAAGCAGTGGTGCAGGCTACGGAGGCTATTTTGAAGTATCTCTAAAAAACTTGTTCCCAGCATGTCTTTGAAGACTGACAGAAACACTGGGACAAGTGCATCGCATTCAGGGGAGAATATTTTGAGAAGAGCCATCAAAATTATGAGGATGAGTAAAGGTACGTTGTCAAAAAAAAAAAAAAAAAAATGTTATCATTCTTTACTGAGCAGCCCTCGTAATATGTACAACGTAAAAAATAAGTCTAAAAAGAGAACTTTTTACTTTGTTATGAGGACAAACGTAGAATATATGGGTAAAAGTTCAGAAATGAGGGTCTATAGTTTATAGACCAGAACTGGTTGGTACGTGGTCCAGGACAACCATAAATTCACCTGTTGATGCTACTTGCCCGCCAACAGCTGAGGTAGAGAAGTTGCCGGACGTGCGCAAATAAGAACATAAGTGCCCTAGGGTCGAGTATTCGTTTTGGCTTCTCAACTCAGAATTCTAGGTTCAGTTCCAGGCTGCGGTGGAGGAATATTTCTTTAATCAGAATATTTCGCTACGCAAAGTCCGGAAAAATGCATGAGGGACTGAGGGTTATTATGATTCAAGTTATCACGGTTATATATAGATTAATTCATACTATGGATGACTCAATATAAAATTCCTATTTTGTCTTTCTGACAGCTTTATCTAGAGACGTAATGTTAAGTATGGAAGAGTAGATTCTGCTTTAATTGTTTTTAAAGAGGATATTCAAGTATTTTATTTGTAAACATATTAATATGGGTACTTTTTCTTGGTTGAATTAGTTAGCTTACCTGTTGTAGAAGAAGTTTTAATTCTCACCCAAAATTTTGATATGCAATTTCAGAGAAGTACACTTTTACGGAGTATGCGCCCAGTATGTTTATAGAAGTTTATTGATGACTGAGCTTTTCTGTCCCTTTATATCTCTGTCAGTTTGTGAAATCATGACAATAGTATTGTCATGAGAATGAAATGAGTATCTTTAAAGTTGCTCAAAAGCTTCGTAAATATAATTCTCAATGAATTTTATAAACTTCGATATCGTAAGAAAGGACATTTACTTCTGGAAAAAATGTAGATATATATGTTATAAGTATATTACATGTTTCGTAACATTGGCAGTTTCCAAACTGTCATTGTTAATACTGTTAATTTACCAGTTTAAAGCTCAGTTTAATGCACAATTTATGTTAACTTTTTTAAATGTGCAATTGTTCTTCCTTTCTTTACATGAGCTCATTAAGAACAAATATCAGTTTGCAGTTCAAATAGTTGAGCATTTCTGTATTAATGTCGATCTTTCTACTTCTAGGCAAACATTTATCGTGATTAATGTTGTATGGAGAGAGAAATACTTTTCTATGATTAGTTAATCCATTAGGGATAGTAAATAGAAAAACTGCTGCGAGTGTTGCATATCAAATTCCTTTCATTCAGTTTTGTGATACTTTTCAGCAATTCTGTTTAGTTCTGACAATTTTGAGAACATGATGATGATAGTTGGCGCTACAGGCCATGTAGACCCTTGGCCTCCCTAACCACCCACTTCCATTCTACTCGGTCCTCTGCTTTTCTTCTCCAGCCTTTAACCCCCAACTTTCTCAAATCATCTTCTACATCTTCTACCCATCTTCTTTGGGTCTTCCTCTTCTCCTTCTGCCATCCAGCTTTCCTATGAATATCTTCTTAACTACACTGGTTTCCGGCATTCTCTGAACATGGCCAATCCACCTTATTCTTCCTTGTTTAATTTTCACTACTATATTTGGTTGTCCATATAGGCACTGTAACTCCCAGTTAGTCCGCATTCTCCATCCGTCCAAGTCCTTTATCACTCCAAATATATTTCTCAGGATCTTCCTTTCTCACAGTAATAACCATTGTTCTTCTCTGGTTGTCAATACCCAGCTTTCTGAACCATACATTACTATTGGTCTCAGTACAGTTGTATATATTTTAATTTTAGTATTCCTACTGACGTTCCTTGATTTAAACATATTCTGCAAGCTATAGAAACATCTGTTACCATTTGCTCTTCTTTCTTGAATTTCCGCTGATGTTTTATTATCTATTGTTACTATAGATCCCAGGTATTTAAATTTTTCCACTCTTTGGTATTCTTTCTGATGTAATTTAACTGTAGGTTCTCTTCCTTCATCCCCATCACCTCCCATCCTCATATATTTGGTTTTACTAACGTTCTCTACCAATCCTAGATCTTGTACTTTCTCTTCCAACACTAATTTGTGAACATGAAGTTGTCAATTATTTTCTAGTGTCTATATTTTTCTGTGTTGCTTTCACGTGTATTTTTCATGCGGTAATATTTCAGCTAGAGTGGTTGTCATTTCTGTATACACTCGTGTCTTCGTTGCTTGTTTTCTCCATTATTTATTGGAGTCAGTTCTCCGTCTCGGTTTCACCCTCTAAAACATATTTGATTTTTCTGACTATAAACAACTAACCTTCAAGTACGACCCAAATTGTCCGCAAAGCAAATACGCAATTAGGTATAGACAGCAAATTCCGTTAATATTTTATACTGTTACTATTGATCTTGGATATACGACAGTAGTTAATGCTCTGACAGACATGACAAAACAAACGTCGGGTATAATTTTTAAATTATGTGTGTTTAAATTTTTCCAGTGGAACAAAGTGTGCTAGAAAACAAGATGTACATTTTATGAGTTTAACGTGCCTGCACCATAAAGAATGAATTCTCTTCGGTGGTAAAGTACTGTTGTTTTCACACTCTAGGAGGATGTTTTCTTCTGCTATAAATAATTTAATTACAGCAAGCAACAAGCGGCCTTGTGAAGTCCCTAGTCCATTCCTTCGTTTGTTCCCCCTTTTAACACTATAGTTTACTGCCTGTGCTGTCACGAACAAGGGTTTTGATCACTGGAATGTTAGGATATAAGCTAAAACCGTTTATAACACTATTATTATTGTTGTTGTTGATGTGATGGTGGCGGCGGCGGTAGAACATACCAGGTGGCTCAACTGCTCCATCTTTCACGTAAGCAGATACCCCCTTCGTGAGTTGCGAGTTGTAGAATAAAACGTGGCAGTTCCAGTTAAACGCACGGTAGCAGAACAGGATGAACTGTTTATCCTCCTTTATCAGCAAGAAATTAAACGTAATGAATAAGGGTATATTAAATACCTTTCTATCATATTGTTTACTTTTTATTTGGGTTTAAAAAATTTTCTTTTAAAGGTTTTGTTAAGTAAATAAAAGTTAATAAGGGATTTTAACCCTTTCATTATGATTTCAAGACATAAGCTTATTCATTAAATTCACTAGCCTAGGTAGTCCGCTCACGGCACTGCCACGTTTTTAACTGAAGTTTCGCCTTTGAGTTCTGCAACTGTTTTAACGCAAGAAAGGATATCTGCATACGTGAAAGACGGGCCAGTTCTGCCACCTGGTCTATGTAATCTAATGTATTGCACTCATGTAACCTTCTCTGTCTTTTATTTCATATCTCTTCTACAAAGTATACTGTCTACTTCGTGTTAACTGAGATAAATATGTGCAGAAATGATAGGAGATGGAGATGCTGAAGCTCTGGCAATGTTATTAGAAACCGAGTACATTATACCTATTCAGGCTTTTAACTTCAACACTCATGCATAGTAACACGAAAAATCTAATTATGATGACTTATGTACAACGAAGCATTAGAGTACTCAAACCAATAGCAAAGGGTATTTAAGAATAGCTATGTGTTTTAATATATCTATATTTGTTGTGTGTAGAAAGTCTTAATTTGATTTTTTTATACTTTCTCATGGAAATGGTAGTTGAAGTTACATGATATTTGTGCTACATCCTTGGAGGATGCTTAATCGCGATATCATGATTGGTATTTATCCTTTTCTTTATTAATTATCTAGTTCCAGACACACGCGCAGATTTGTTCCTAAAAGTGCCTTTGGGGGAGGGGGTAGAAAATCTCAACGTTTACATTTCCTGTGAAATACCACATCGAAATTTGAGGAGGTAGCAAAATGAAAAACAATGCACAGTAGTGAATAGAGAAATCCATATGAGTGTATACATAAAATGTTTCCATTTATATGCAATATTTTAACATTTCAGGTCATATCAGCAACTTTTTACCTTTGCGTATTGCTGTCAGCAGTGAAGTTACTTCGTTTTACACTTAGGTATATTACTTTGGATGATTACATTAAATTTACCCCACGTTCACGCTTTCACATTGTGTAATAAAAATTAAATATATGCTTCTTTCTGAAAACTATTGTATAGTAGGCCACATGACCTTCGTCTTGAGTCGCAGGCTGTTTTCCTTTAAATACAGACGTTACCACAAGCCTGGAGATTTTAGTGTGCAGGCAAGGCTGTGGTTGTGGGGTTCCTAATTGTTTTAATCGCCTTAGAATTTCAGTTAAGCCTTCCTTAGCTACGTGCCATGATACAGGTTCTTTGCCGTTAAGAGAATTAAACTGAAAACTAATTATTATCCAATGGGCAGAGTCAGTTAAGCCTAAATCCTACGGAGTACGTCGAAGCGATTTTTGTGGAATATATCTTGCAGTAGTAGTATTTTTTGTTTCTAGATACTCTGCTTACATCTCTAGTTCACGAGAAAATTCAGACTTGCATTGCTATCTGCGTCTGTAGCGTAGGAGGTAGCGTGTTGCCTCAAGAAGCCTCCAGTTCGAATCGCGTTTAGGGTGATTTTTCTGGATAAGGTATCTTCGTTGTTTTCCCCTATCTTGAAACCATTCATCATCCGATATGAACCAACCGGTTAAAGGAAGACTTTTATAAAATTAAACTCAGATATGAAAAGCTGGAAAGAATAATAACATTGTGGTATAGGTGCTTGGTCAAAGAAGAAGGGGAAATTATAAAATTATTATGAGACAACAAAAAAGATTAGAGAACTCAAAACAGTTGGTGGGCAGAGATAGGAGGAATTATTGAAAAAATAGGAATGGGAGATGCATGGAGAATAGAGGAAAGGAATACAAGCGATGTAGGTAAATTGGTAAAATGCAGAATAGAAGATATAGAAAGGCAGGAAATATGGGGAAGTCTAGAAAATATGAAATCATTACACTTTTACAAACAAATAAAAAGAAACTGGGTACGGGAAGCATACATAGATTACTGCAGTAGGGAAGAGAGAGAAAGGCTAGCTTGGATGAGAACAGGAAAAATATCCATAAGAGGTATAACAGGTAGGGAAAGGGGAATTTTTGAATTGTGTGGTGGAAAAGAAAGTATAGAACACTATTTAACAGAATACGAGGAGGTTGCAATATGGAGAGAAAAGGTTTGGGAGGGAAAATGGGAGAAAGTAGAGAAGAGGATAGTAGCTATAAAAATGCTAACAGGAAAGGAGGAAATGAATGTAAGAAGTATTGGTGAGTTCTTACAGAAAGTAAAAGAAAATTGGGTAAGAAATGTAAAGAATATAAGAAAGGAAGATTGGGGGGGGGGTGAAAGAAAAGGGCTAATTAAGTAACAAGTAGGCATGGAGCTACCTGACAGAGCAGAAGACCAGTAGAAGAAGGCCAAGGTAGCAACAAAGTAAAGACAAATAAATGCTGCCTAAAGTTGTAAATGGTAAAAAGCTGTAAAATGTTCGAATATGTACAATAAATAAATAAATCAAATTTACGTAACTTCCAGCTAAAATGAGCTGTTTAGGAATGGTAAGATGTTCATTTAATACTTTCCACTTTATATTTATGATATTAGTATTAATAAACCAATTTATAAGATAATGTATTTATGATTATTTGTTGCTGTTTTCCCCTTCAAAACTAAGTTAATTACAGAAACATATTCAATGGAAATAAATAACAGTCTTGTGTGACAACATTCTAGTTTTGTTTTTCCAGATGTTTGCCTATTTTGTCTAATGTCTAAAAATGCCCCTTAGGTTCATTTTGATGTAGAAATAGCCCCAAACAATATGCTTAATTGTGTAAGGGAAATACTGCGAAAGAATTGCAGATGTTTCCACCACAAAAGCCTGCTGAATGGCTCTTCCTTTGGATCAAACAGCATTTCATCTCAAAGACGCTGAACATTTGAAATATGGAATACGTAAATTCTGTCATGTGCATTAAATTACTTGAAAGAACGTCCTTTTCGAGTTCCATATTTATGAAAAGCTGACGGAAGATTTGGTACACAATAGCTTAGTTTTACTGCCAATTAAAGCAAGTTCATTTAAATCTCGTATGCATTTTTATTGTGCTACAATTGCGTTTTATGTGTCATTCGAGCCAGTGGGGCAGAGAGACACAATGGCTATGGACCCAGCCTTATTACACCCAGTCACATGACCCTTGATGAATCGAGAGGCATTTTCCTCTCCGGGGGAGGTGTGAGGATTGGTGATTCAACGCTTGACTATGATCCTCATTGCATCAACAATGTGAGAAGGGCTGGTACCTCGTGTTAGTTAGCTGGAGCGGCGATAGTAGTGCTGCTGTCGACTTCCATTACGCAAATTACCGTCTAGCCTTGCAACAATTTCTAAAACCCAGCCAGGACCTCTTCTGCTCTGTTGAACAACGTGCTATAGGATGACATAGGAAAAAATATATTGTAATATATTACGTTCACATTATTTTATTTTCCCATTCTTCTAAAAACTTATTCTTCTATTTCACATTAATCGAAATATATATAGAAATTGCTTTATCATTACATACTTTCTTGTAGATATAATGTAAATCTTAATGCATATAAAACTTACTCTGTGTGTGAGTGTGTGTAATGAAATGTGTAGTGTTTAACGTCCACTCTTACTACATATGGCACCGCAGGCGGTGTAACTGATGAAACATGAGATGAAGATGGAGTGCTAATAGAATGAGATGGCGGGGTAAACCGGAGTACCCGGAAACAATTCGTCCCAACGTGTTGTCCACCACAAATCTCGCTTTGCGGTCGCCTGGAATCGAACCTGGGTCTGACCACTGAGCCACAGCGTGACCGTTGTGCGCGCGCGTGTGTGCGTTAACCTGAACATAGCCAACATAAGAACATTTATGTTTTTATGGTCCCACAAAATACGTAACAAAGAATCAATAGGGCGTTCATATTCTGTTATATTCTCTGTGACATCAATCATGAAGTGATATGCAGTCAAATTTGATCTATTTTCTTAGTAGTTTTTACTATGTTGGTTACCAAATAGGCACGACTATATTCATGATACTTAAACTTCAATCATTTCATCCCAGTTTGATTATAATACAATTCAGATAACCCAAATGATACTGCATGAAAATCAGTTAGCTGCATTAATGACATTTGGTATATACTGTTCAGCAGTGCTTTTGTACTGTATATTTTTTCAGCATTTTTCTTACCTTCATATTTTTTGTAGTTTTAATTAACTCGTGTAGTGTCTTGTATGATACTTTTAAATACCTCCAAAAAACACAAGGCTACTGAGTAAGTGCAACCTAAGGATAAACTTGTAGGGATTAACTGACAAAACACAGATAATGACTCTTTTCTTCCTTTCATAATTAGGCCTATCAACCTGTTCTGACTCCATCTTATCCTATTTGTATAAATTTCTACATGCTACCAATAAACCAAACTTCAATATTTTAGGGCCTTAAGATGTTATTAGAAAGCTAAATAGACTAACACCATGACATTACTATGAAGTCTGGTTGCTCATTAGCTTCTGAATGAATGGTAAGCAAAATGGATTGGCTATACAGAGTGTTTCAGCAAATAATCATTTTAAAAATAAGTTAGCGGTTACCTAAAGTTGTGTAAAAGTGACGTAAATGATACACTACTTCTTAATTCAAAATGTAACTCATACATTTCACACACTTTTTACTGTGGTATTCATGGTTGCTCTATAGTGTTTCTATAGGGTTTTGTTGGTGTGCTTATGCATTTATTTTACTTTTTGTTGTTTATAATATTAGATAAATCATCAAACTACAGATAGCACATACTGCATACACTCTTGTATTTTTATAAATGTTTATACTTCTATACTTCATGTTAATCGAAATAAATATTTTCAAAAACTGTTTCATTGCATATTTCATGTAGGCACAGTGGGATTAAGAGAATACAGTAGACTTTAAGTGATAGTGAATTTTTAAGAGTAGATAGCAGTCTGAGAATTTGAAACTCTGTTTTCTTTATGTGGTCAAGAGTCACTTAGGATGAAAAGGACTTCAGAGGTTATCACCAGAAAATTCAAACTGTATAATTTGAATTTATTACAAATATATCTTAAATGTGTTTACTCAAAATCATTAGACGAATTTGTGAAAATAATTTTTTTTTAAATGTTTCATGTAAAGGCTAGTTAGGAGTGATAGGACTTTTTCGAAAATCTTTGTGTTGCATCTATGAAAGATGCTCAACTCTAATACCAAGTTTAGTATTTATCCAAACTTTTGCTTTTGTGTTATACTGCTCTCTCTCTCTCTCTCTCTCTCTCTCTCTCTCTCTCTCTCTCTCTCTCTCTCTCTCTCTCTCTCTCTCTCTCTCTCTCTCTCTCTCTCTCTCTCTCTCTCTCTCTCTCTCTCTCTCTCTCTCTCTCTCTCTCTCTCTCTCTCTCTCTCTCTCTCTCTCTCTCTCTCTCTCTCTCTCTCTCTCTCTCTCTCTCTCTCTCTCTCTCTCTCTCTCTCTCTCTCTCTCTCTCTCTCTCTCTCTCTCTCTCTCTCTCTCTCTCTCTCTCACACACACACACACACACACACACACACGCACGCACGCATGCACGCAAACTTTTATGTAGAATGTGATACTTCCCATTTGAGAAATATATTCCTTGCAGTTGAAACCAATAACAAAAAACATCTCAGAAATGGTTAACTGTAGAAAAAAAATTATTTTGCGTAGGTACTTCTTGTAGGTACTTCTTCTGTAGTATGATTTTGTCTATCTCTTATGGCTTACTAGTCACAGAAAAGTCAATCAGGATGAAGGAAATTTCAGAGACTATTCCCAGAAAAGTTATGATATACATTTCATTTAACATGAAAATATCTTAAACATATGTTATTAGAACCATTTTTGAGAAAATAACAATTTTCAAACAATGTTCCATTAAAGGGTAGTCTGGAATGGGACTTTCTTGAAAATTTCCTTGTCCCATTTATGGAAGAATACCTAAGAATTTAACTGAGATATATAATTAGGAGAACCCAAAATATGTACTTTAGGTATTGATATGAGTGGAATGCAATATTTCCCCTACTCACTACATGTAGTGATGAAACTACAAAGGTAAAGACCATAACTATAAGAAGACAAATCAAAGATTGTATTTTACAAAATTCAGATACGTAGTAGAACAGATGAACAGCTTTAGGAGGCAGGGTAGACCAAAAATATAGAATACAATGTGCATATTTCTATCTTTCAAACAAATAAGTTGTGTACAATCTCAGAAACTATTTGTAGTTGTTTTATTAATACTCGTCACTTACATGTTTATATTTATGAGAGACTAGTTTCAAAGGCATTGGCCTCCATTTTCAATCTCTTCCCAACTGGCATCTGCTCTTGTCTGGCTCTCTCAACTACAAATAGTTTCTGAGAATAATTTTGATGTCACTGTTACTAAA